>JAFJYH010000066.1:0-159163 GCA_017365405.1 Cadophora malorum
CTCCTTCCCTCCCTCCCTCCCTCCATCTATCCATCCATCCACGCATTACAAGCAAACAGTCAATTAAAGACTCCTCCACATCATCATCTACAATCGGACCAACCCTCCACATCTTACAATTCATTTGGGTGAACAATCACCCCTCGGATGTCTCTTTCTGCCTATCTGCCACTGGATCTAATACCTACAGTCTACTATATCAGGCACTTAACGTTTAGCTGTCCCTACTTTCGTGAAAAGTGTTAAAATAACATTCATCCGCGTGATGAGGATCCAAGATGCAATGACTTAATGGAGGTCTCGGGATTCTATCAAAGATGTGATGGTGATGGTTGGTCGTAGTCTGCTATCTGGTCCTTCCGAAGGTCACCGATGCTCACAAAGGAGGTATGCTGCTCAGCAAAATAGTGCATGACCTGAATGGATGGTATTACATAGTCCTCTATTCTTCTACCCGAACCCAGATCGCGAGCTGGGTCTAATTCATAAATAAGGTACACTAGTCCCCCTCTGATCTCTCGACCTGGCTCATGTACCGCCATACCTGCCTTCCATCCCACTCTATCACACTTCTCCCATTCGCCTTCCTCATCCACACCATCCAAGATATTGCAGAGCATGTCCTTATGTTACTCTGCACACCGTGCTTTCCTTTTGCACTGTCTTACACTGTCTTGCACTGTCTTGCATGATCTCGCGTACTTACCCGGGAAAAAATCAACCCAGACGCCAAAAGCTGCCAAATAGCAGCTGACTCCTTCACGCCATTGAAATGTGCATTCATTATGCTTTGTCGCTTCTGGAGTCTACCACTGACTCACTCACTCGCTCGCTCGCTCAAAAAGGTAACCGGAAGAAGAAAGACGAAGGAGATGTCCCAATGAACCACGTCGAGGGCCGGAGAATAGAAGTACATATAAAGCATGTATGTCGAAAGAGAATAGGTCCAGTGTTGACGAGAAAGTCGGTGTGATACATGAGCGGGCTGCTTCCTCGACGGGCAGAGCGTTTGCGAGCAAGAGCTATCATAGTCTGAAGAGGATATCTCAAGGCCACATGCACTCATACATGAACATCCAATCACCATACCAGCTCTCGAATCGCCCAACAAGCGTACTGAATGCATCGCCAGGGCTGATCCACTTCCGGGAGAAAATTCCATCCGTCATTAAGTGTCGCTTAATCGCGATGTTCATAGCAAAACTCGAGAACGAGCAGCCGGTGAACTGTGTGCTCTTCGACAGAACTAGGAAATCGACGAGAGCTTGTTGATCCCAGCTAAGGTCTGTAAGTTGCTTGAGCTTCTCGCCTTTCAGGAGATCGACTTTGGATGTAACGTTCAATCCGACGTTCTTCATTGCAATCTCACCGAAACGGTGACCTTCTGTAGCGTTTCCGGAAGCGATATAGGCGTGCTTGAGCTTGTGGGTTTCTGCTTGCTTCATGTAGCCTTCACTCTGAGTCTTGAAGTTGGGCCAAAATCCTAAAGCGTCACTCTCGGTTCGCAAGTGGACACCTAAGTATTTCGGTGGTGCCTTTGTGATATCTGCTTCCTCTCCTGCAAATTTCGCCATCTCCATGATTGTGTATGCTGCCAGCTCCTGGACATCCTTTCGTATCCTTAGCAAGTCTCCAAATGTAGCTGCGAACTCTGGGCCATCACGCATGATTGGCCATTCGAAAAATGTTGCCCATTTGAATCGAAGGGTCAGGGGTCGCTCGACGGAGGGTTGGTTCTCGAACTTGACGGCCCATGCGTCGAATTTGGTACGGAATTGATCCAGATGTCTGTTCACACCGCGACCATCACATCCGTCCAAATCAACGTTGAGGTCCTTGGGGTAGAACTCCTTGGCCTCCTTCTTCTTATCAGCATGTGGGAAGTGATCCGTGTCATTGTAAATCTTCATCTGCGGACAGAACTCGGCCATCGAATCCGTGAAATGCTTCTCGTCGAAGAAATATCCGAAGGGCTGGAAACCCGTCGTGAAAATATTGGCTAGGTTCTCCTCTGATCGTCGCTGAATTCTGGGCATGATAATGCCCGAAGCTCCAGCTTCAATGCCATATCGTATGCATGTGAGGATAAAGTTTCGGATGTTGCCTATTCCTCCAGAATTGTTGTCGCAGACGAAGACCAGCCCCGGCTGCCATTTCGTCTCGTTGCAAGCCCGCGCAAGTGGCCAACCGATATATGGGCCGTTGAAGTCATAGTCAGCCAGACTGAGCTTCCGCGGTGCAGTCGGTGGGACCTTGTCCAACGCCATCACCTCCTGCAGAGGCGCAGGAGGAGTATATGAGTATGTAGGCTCGGCAACTGCTGGTTCTGATGCCAGAGAGGGCTTCGGGGGTATGGCGCCATTCGGTGGAGGAGCAGGTTTCTGTCCCAACGCTGCTTCACTCCCTGGCGGTGGAGGAGGTCGAATGAACTCCGTGAAAGACGAATCGAAGAAGAAATGGTTGACGAGGACGACATTGACCACCAGTGCCGCCAGCACAACATATCTGTATTTCCACCATTTTATGCGCAGGACTCCGTTGATCATTTCGGATGCAGGTTTCTGGACCATCGTTGCCAGTGAACAGCGCAAGGAGAAAGAGAACAGTCCTGGGCCTTTGAACGACCCAGCGGTCGAGAATTGATGGATGTATCAGATATATTAAGGCCTCGTCGCAACAAAAGGAATGTCGGTGGTCGACAAGAAGTGATAGAGGTGCATTCCAACACCCCAAGAAATATTTGGTGAATGAGGCTTTAGGATGATCGCTGAGCGGCGCAGGTTCCAGCCGCGAGAAGACTGGTCTCTCGAGGGTCTTGGCTAGTGGCCAGCTAAGACCAAGCGAGGAAGGTGTAGTAGGGATAAAAGGATATGGTAAATAGGGGTAAAAGCTACAAATAAGATAGCAATTCGTTTGTCTCCTTCAGAATTGAGAATCTTCTGTCTTTATATCTGTATCCCACGAATCATCTTGTGCTGATCTAAGATATCGCCCACAGCTACGATCTTAATGTCCTATAGTGGGGTCCGCCACCAGGGGCTTGCTGGCAATCAGAGTTTCAGGCCCACTAAGAAGGCTGGCGAACATCAGCCGAACTTTAAAAGGGGTTCGCAGGTAGCCTCGTGTATCGCGTCAACAATAAACGAATACGCATAATTACGCATCGCTGCATGATGGTTGTGTTCTCGTCTGATGCCGATTCCTGAAATGGTGGGGCACCCGCCCTGTATCGTTCTCCCGGAGTCAATTACCTGCAGTTGAGATCGAGATTAAGAAATCATGAAAGTGCAATGACAAGAGTCGGCCTGAGTAGAGACAGGTATCATATTCTTGTTGAGATTAACTTGTGGCGCTGAGCATGCTTCATTTCATCAGACTCCCTTGCATCTTCTCTGCATTGAGCTACTCGTACTCAAGACAGAAGCTGCAGATATGTTTAAGACATATCTGCTATCAGATTCAAAACATGACCACTCGCTTATCTCCAAAGACACCGGAAGGAAGCTCCTTGAGGGCCTAAAAACTTGTGGACTTTTCCCGCCCAGAAGATACTCCAATGATACACAAGCTTCACAATCCATTTCCCAGCACTAACTCCAGACTCCATACGAACCATGTTCTCCAATGAAATACCATTCACTCATACCTCCACCCTCCAACAGACCTCACTTCAATCCAAAGGCTTGCTTATGGGCCTTCGCCACCCTCCTCCCCCTCTCAACAAGCGAAAGAATCGACATAATCGCCAGAACCTCAAACTCCTCCCCTAACCCCACCGTGCTATCACCTCTCAAAAACCTAAACATACCCAGCACCCTACTCGGATTACTGGCTCTAGAAGACTGTCCCAACCCAGCGTAAACAGCAATGACATCTCCCGTACTGACTCGGATTAGCTTCAAACCTCCGCTATCTCTATCCATGGTTCTGACGAATGGGCCAGAAGTATGTCGCCATTCGAAGCGCTCGCGGACGTTGTTCCATGGGAGGGTGTGACAGAATTCGTACTTCTCGGCACTGAAGATACCGCCTGTGGGAGCGAGCTGTTCGAATTTGAACTTGGGATGAAGACGCTGCTTTTCTTGGGGTGGAGGTGAGCGTGGGAATGAGAAGTTGGTCGTTGAGAAGTTTGCACTTGCGGACCGGGGTGGTGTGGGACAGAGTGTGATGTCTGTCATCTGAGTGACGGAGTGGAATTTGGCGAAGGAGATTACTGTTGAGGCTTTGGACGGGCCAGAATGGAGAAGGAGATCTGGTCTGGCGGTGCTGATCTGGGAGGAGGGATCTTTCTGTACGGTGATGTAGAATAGGTGTGGGGGTGCTGGGAGAGGTTTGAGATCATTTGGTGATGGAGCTGGCGAGGAGGGACTTAGGAGGATGTCACCTCGAGAGCGAAAGAATGTGACGTCTCTCGGGAATCGAGGATAGTTCATGTAAGTTGGTGACCGCAGCGGATAGCGGACGAACTCATAAGCAGACTCTTGCTCACCAGATGAGTACGTAGGTGAAGTTCCAGGGCTACTTCGATATCCACGTTCCTCGACCGGCTGGTCGAAGCCCAAGACGTCCATCCACTTGCTCCTCGAGTTGGTGAACCGATGCATCGAATCGACTCAGGTATACTGTTTTGGTGATTATCAGCTAAGAAACCAGATCTTGTCAGTCCTTTATACCGTGATCGAAACGATGTTCCGAAAAGGCTGATGATAAGATATATAGCTTGCCAAAGTTTAAATATACCCCAGCTTGGCGTGTGATGACAAGCAGGCTAAATGCAATGCTTGCATTTGCTGCTCGGACTGAAACGTATAGGCTGCACACCCGTATTGACGGCTGCTAATATCATTGGCTATGATGCAAACTTGCGACATGCAACATGTTTTTCTTGAGGATGTCCAGTGGATGACAAAGCGGTAGGGTAGGACGAAGGTGTTGAGGAGATCCGCACATGGTTTCTCGATAGGCGTGGCAGGTACTGCATGGAGTGTTGTACAGGTCCGCATTGACATATTGTTGAGCATATTGAAGTAAGTTCTTCCCTTGAAACTCGAGAACATGTTTGATGAAATGCAGGGAACGAGGAGATTATGTCCCGGAAGCTTTCCATAGTTCAGAGCAGTCGATGGCATTTGCAACGAGAGTAGGAGAGTAATTTCTTCTTCCTCTGTGAAGTCAATTTAGAGTTCGCACACCTACCGGAAAAGCTTGGTGCACATTCTGATGGTGCACCTGTTCATGTGCTCTTCAGCATCCAATCGATCTTCAGCGTGGTGTCTCCCCATGATAGAAACAAGAGGTCCGAGCCATCTGTGAAAGACACTCCGCCCCTACATAGAGATGCATGGCAAGCTCTTCGGGCCTGTGAAGTGACGGACGGTTCTGTCTTCTTTCGAGCTTTGACCTTCAAGCCTGCCCCCATGGTTCTTGAAGTGCTTCCCCGGATTTGCAAAGTTGGTTTGCGGGGCTTTTGCAAGGGGTTGATGACTTGTATTGAGCGACTGATACATGCTTCACTTTTGAGCACTGAGCTGTCCAGTGCTGCATATGTCAGCTGGAAAGGAATACAGATTTAATGAGATGGAGAGATTCTCTAGCATGACACCCACACTTACTGAATATGAATGATTAGAACATCCAGTCAATTATCATTAAATGGTCAACAACATCGACACCCCGACATACTTGATAAGACTTCAATATATGTCGCAACACTTTGTCAAGGCCTAGGAGTCATTGTCTCGGAAGCATTCATGTTGACCTAATCCTCAGCCGGACGTGGTACTCTGCATTGTCGACCATGTCGACTCTGGATAGGAAAGACCACAATGCCTCCAACAGCTACTACATAGGCTGCATCCGTGAATCCCTTGCCTTCATCTCCAGTGGCGAAAGAGCGCCAAAGACCGATTGCCAGCCTGTCACCAGCAACGGTAGCCCACATCAGGTAAATGACGGAACAAGTCAAACATTTCTGACGCAAGCTTAGGGCTCCATTACCTTCTGAATCCAGGAATTCGAAGGTTGTCGTTGGGATTAACTCCACAGGTATAGTCATGGTGATTTGCTGCACACGGTGCTGATGACTCCGACGATCTTAAAGCTCCTGCTCATTTACGCCTTGAAATTGGACGCCAGAGCTCGTTGCCTGTCTTCTTGTGTCAATTAGATCGCGCTGCTGCTTTATAGATTTGATCGCTGATTCGATTTGCGGCATAGAATCCTCCCAAAAGGTATAGAATAAGTGACGCCAATGCACTCGCCGGAAACCCATCCATGTGATCCGAGGGAACTTCAGAATTCCTTGAAGGACGCACACATAGGCCATGTACGGCGTCCCGTCATTGAAAATATCAGAGATTCTCGAGTATTTCCCTGTCTTTTTAAGAAAGGTGCCAGAGCCTGGGTTCACTGAAGCCGCAAGTCGCTGTCAATCTATTGGAGGGCTGCCCAGACATCTTGCAACCTAGTCGATTCGATCCGCATCGCGTCCCCTGCAGAGACGGACTCTCCGAATTCCTTCAGGGAGCTCTGAATAATTGCCTGAGCTGTCGCCATGAGTAGATAAACTTGAGTCAATGAAGGTAGTGAAATACATGGCATCCATGGATAGAAGTCGTTGCGATGATGTATGCGCTGATGAGGCTGTGCAAGACGCCACATGGCGTTGAACAAGGCTCACCTTATGCGGCTTCGGAAATATCCATTTGCTGATACTCCAAAATCTGTTGAAGATAGAGATACCTCGTCCAAGCCGGTGAACTTGAAATGCAGTCTATTGCCACGACGATGTAAAGGACGATTCCTTGAAAGAAAGTGGATTGGTCCGAAAGCTCATTCGTTTCAGTGATTCCAGAATGGGTACACTCTAGAGATCATGCATCAGGCCCAGAGTGCTGGGTGCAAGTCTCTTTATTACCATTAATTGAGCTGTAAGTGCTGCGCTAGCAGTACACCAATCTTCAGTGAAATCTTGGAAGACAGACTCGGGAAGTACCCACGCCATCTCCATGACTTCGTGAAAGGTGCATGAAGAGACCTCGAGGGCAGAACGAAAAGGTAATGTAATTCATGGCGAGTCTCGCTGTTTAGTTGTAGAATTTTCAGCGGGACAAAAAAAGGGCCATCAGTCACTGGTGGATCAAGTCCGTACCGGTACATCAGGGCCTCTACCAAGGTACTTTTCTGAAGCCCTGGACTTCGGAACCCTTCTGGATGGAATGAATCCCTCTTCTCCATCGTGCCTCCTTCAATGAAGTAAGGCTCGCTTGAGGCTTCTTTGGGAAAGAGCACATGCCAATTGATCACGTATTGGCCTGGGCCTTCACTCATGCATTAGATCAAAGGGCTTGAGCCTATGTTGATTACCAATCAATGAGATGAGAGGGTCAGTGGCATCGGCATAGAGAGGTAAATTCCCATAATCAAGGGTCAGAAACCGAATGGTAGACTGTCTTGAACTTTTTTCGTCTACCAGGCTCGCTCGACAACTCGTCCGAAGATTTCTAACCCTTCACATTCATTAAGGACTTGACTGTATCCACAACACAATCCTCAAGACTCCTAAATTGGATTCCGAGAATCTGTCTGGCTGGAGAGTTGTCAATCACGAAGTTCTGCGAGTTTCGCGAGACTTCAATCTGATCTGGGAACTGGTCACCCAGCTGAGGGAAGCGATCTTTGATGATTGCAGCCATTTCTCCATTGCTGTACGGCCCTGCTGCAGTGAGGAAGCGTTTTCCAGCAGCTTCTGAAACCTCTATTGCACGAACGTGAGCAAGCGCCACATCTCGCACATCAACCCACTGAAATGCATTTGGTGGAATGCCCGACTTCATCTTGCCCTGTATCATGTCTCTGAACACGGAATTAGAGGTATTGACATTGTCCAGCGAGTCCAGACGATATGTCGCAGGTCCAAAAATCATGACAGGATTGATCGTCGTGAGGGTGAAGTTTGGGTTCTCACTCTTGAGAAAATCCCACGCAGCTTTCTCTGCAAATTTCTTGCTTCCAATATACGCCATCTGGCCATCAGAAAGAGCTTGCTCAATTGTGATAGGGTTCCAATTGTCGGATGTGTACACCTTTATGGCTTCTTGGAAGTTGAGCACAGCGGCAAACGAGGAAGTGATGACAACTCGCTTGACTGAAGGAGCATATGCTTTGACGGCACGAAGTATTTCTGTTGTTCCTTGTCTGGCAGGGTCGATCATATCTCTCTTCAAATCTATTGCGTTGTAGTGGAAAGGGCTGGCAGTATGGACAACAGCCTCGAACGGAGGATCCGACTTTACGGCCTCATCGAAGGCTCCTGAAGCCGTCATATCTCTGACAATACAGTAGAATAGTCTTTTGGAGCAGTCAGGATAGCCGTTGAGGCATTCCGTTCCTTTTGTATCGCTCCGTACAGTTGTCACAACAGTATGCCTAATCTTCCATTAGCATTGACCGTCACTCTGTCGAGCGTACCAACCCATGCTTGAGGAGACTGTCAAGACAGTGTTTTCCCAGGAAGCCACTTCCACCAGTGAGGAGAACCTTCATGTTTCCGGTGTCTTGCGATAAAACCTGAACCGAGTGTAGAGTCGATGATGTCGACTGAATTTTTGATATTTAGATGAGAGAAGAATCGATATCTCATTTATAAATGTACATCTTACATATTTAAGTTACTTGAGACATGTAGTTAAGCCTATGGAATGCTTCCCTTGCACATAGAGCCGTCACAGGGGTGGTATGGGGCCCGTGTAAACAAGACCTGCTGCTTGGCTCAACGCCAGTGTCTAGGTCATTTCTAAAGGCCGATGCCGAAAACTTTAAGGTAGTCTTCAAACTCTAATATGCTACTTCTTGACTAATGTCTGAAGGCCTGGGGGACTTTTAGAAAATATACACTAAGCCACACTAGGCTAGCGTTCCGGACGCCTCCTCTTGAGAAGGCACCGTCTCGAAACGGCCTGTTCCAACGTTTTTATGGCTCCAAACTATCCTAGAAGCTTATTTTCAAGCACTGATGGATTGACTGTTGTCAGGCTACCAACAAGATTGGACGACATGTACATTAGCGACTGACTCTGTGTCCGAACCGGACGGAGCACAAGTCCTCTTGAAGCACGACGAAAGCTGACCCTCGAGGATGCTGACTCGTTGCAAGCACCCAATTTCTTGACTTGGATTATCCTATTTCTCGTATTTTTCGGTGGAATAGAGCTGAGACACAGAGGACGGGTCCGATGGGGAAGGTGCTGAAGTGAAAGCTTAGATCTTACTTCTACTTGGCAGCTAATTGGAAATCAGGTATATTTCAGCTCAATCTACATGCATACACTCAGAATCACCTGACAGAGAGGGAGGGATGAAGTGGTATTCCGAACATTATCCGAGTCCTAGAATAACATTTGACTGCTGCCAGAGAAGACTCCGGTACAAAATGCCACAAGAATCATTCTGTTTAACCTCTAGTATAATATTCAGGCTTGGATAGACTTCAAGAGTGCTTCTCCAACACCGTATGCGCTTGCTGGATTCTGTCCTGTTATCAACTTGCCATCACGATCCACCACTACGTGCTTTGCCCAGTTCTCCTCCCTCAGATATCCTCCCCCACTGGCCTTGTTCAGTTCCGTCTCAAGCAAGAACGGCATCTCAGCAGTACCACCAACAGCATCTTCCTCGCTGTTTGAAAAGCCGGTCACTTTGGCACCAGAAAGGAACGGCGTGCCATCAGGCAGCTTGACAAAAGCAAGTGCTGCAGGACCATGACAAACGGCAGCGACAATCCTGCCTGCTGCGTGGAATTCGTTGATAATTTGGTGAGAGATGGGATCCGTGGCCAGATCGAACATGGCTGTTTATCATTAGTCGGATATTTCGAGGGGAGGTAGGAGTGACGTACGGCCCTGTCCACCGACATAGAAGAGAGCAGCAAATTCCTCAGCCCTGCCAACGAACTTCTCTAGCTTCTCGGTCTCCTCGTAGAGAGATCTTTGGTTGGCGAGGAAATCAACACTGACTTTGTCATTTTTGAATTCTGCTTGCGACTTGGGATCTTGCGGCGCAATACCACCTTTTGGCGAAGCAACGGTGATATTGGTATGCGGAGCTAGGACGTGATACGGGTGTGCAAACTCGGGCTACAGTTGAGTCATTCAGTCAGATGTGGCTCGATGATCTCTTATGTTACAACATAGGCTTACCAGATACCAGCCAGTAGGCTTACCAGTCGGGTACTTGTCCACTGATGTCAGAACAACGAGTATTTTGGGGGCCATCTTGAAAGGAAGATAGATAAAGATGGAAGTTCTTTAAGAAAGGTAACTTAATAAGTGGTGAGAAAAGTTTCTGTGCTTAGATGAGCCGTTGACCATACACGTACTTAAGCTTCGGTGTCGTCTATTAAAAACCCTTGGCATCCCTAAATTCGGAGAATGGAATGCAATGTTCGTCTAGTCACTGTATATTATCAAGCATAGGGGATAACATTAGAGTATGAAGTACAATGTCACGAGAAGGCCTGTCAAGTCCGATTTTAAAGACCGATATATCCACAAGCCCGGCGATAAAGCATATCAGTATGTGAAAGCCAAACTCTAATAGCCTTTTAGAGCCACTATGGTACGACTAATTGTCTTCTGTTGCAAGTCTGGCCGATTAGGTCCACTTTGGAGTGCCAAGTTGGTGAGGGGTTGGAAGTTTCAGCCAAAACCAGTTGAAAACCTGCTCTCGTGCAGTAGATACGAAATGCTGCAATATTCTGACTCGGCATCAGCCCTTGTTCGACCTACGAACCTTGTCAGACCAGACCTAACAATTACACAACCTCGTCTGCACCTCATACCAAGCTGAAAACGACCACCTCAAAAGTCATTCCAAACAACAACCTTACCACAGACACAACAATATGGCTGTCAAATACACGGTTCGTAAGGCCCAAGCCATACACTCTGAGTTGCTATTACTCATTGGCATGCGCTTCTGCCACAAGGCATTCTGATTCTTGCTAAGTAATGATCACAGATTCTGTTCAAACAAGGAGCAGTCTTTGACACGGACTACTACGTCAAAGTTCACATGCCTTTGATAGCCAAATCATTCCCCTCGACGCTGTTGTCATGGGAAGTCAACACGTTACCCTCCGACGCGCCATTCTGTATTCAGGCGCAAGTTGAATGGACCACCGAGGAGGCATTCGCTTCACTTCCCACTTCCGAGGCTGGCCAGAAGATTTTCGCGGATGTTCCGAACTTCAGCACAGAGGCGCCAATCTTCATGAAGTTGCAAGCTGTCGCTGGTAGTGCTTGAACTGAAATTGAGCAGGAACGTGTACTTGGAGGTAAATTTATCTCTCGCTTTGTTTGAGATGGCCGTCTGCATGCATGTATCTTCTGACGACTTTCTGACGAACTCTACAGCTCCTGTCAAGTCATTGCGTTCATTCTGGGTTGATGGAGAGTTTAAATTCTATTCTCGGCAAGCGTAGAAAATTGTACAGTGGAACATTTTCTCGGACTGTAGCTGCAGCTCAGGCTCGCATAAGAATTCAATTTGATTGATCACTCGCTCCACATAACCACAGCCCGGCTAGATCTGGCATAGAAACCCACTGATCAAGCGGCCAAAGCATAACATCCAACCATGGAATAGATCTGCCAATAGTCCACTTCGGGCGTGAACCTGAGAATGTTGGCAACATCCTTTGCAATTTTCATTCTTCCAGCTTCAGCCATATGATTCATGATGTGCATAGCCCACTCCCGCAGAGCGTGACTTGACGATAGCTGTCCAGCTATGTAAAGCGGTGGAATGAGGGTATAGCATTGCAGTGTCTGCAAGGACGAGAATCGCGCCTCGTTACCCTGTCGGTCTTCCGACAATATGAAGGGGGTGACTGCCGCACATATTTGTTCTGACAGCACTTTGATTGCTTCGGTAGCATCATTTCTTGGTATGGACAGCTCTGGTGGGCAATGCTTCTGGATAATGCTGTTTAGCATCAAGCGTACTGTACGAAATGCGTTTCGGACTTGCGTCACAAAATGGTCCTGGTAGATATCGTACGTGCTGCCGAAAAGTAGCGGGTGTGCCGACATAGACACACTCCGGGGGGCCCAAAAGGTCGATAAGGTCGTCTCCAAACTCTCAAGCTGGGCATCCAGTTCCTTGGCCCTTCCAGCAATTTCTACGGAGCTAGAAGTTGGAAAACTGGCATTATCAGCTTGGAGGTTAACTACATCAACCACGATCGCAGTGAAGTCCCATTTGGTATCTCCAACACAAGAAGACAAATCTTTTCGCAGTGAGATTAGGGCATCCGGGATCCGTAGCCTGGCTGCTCCACAACTAATCGCCAAAGTCATCGCGAGACGAGTGGCCAGACGACGACCAGTCTGGGTGGCAATGAATCTGTCTCCGCAACTCTTGATCAATGAGATTGCGCCCACAACATGGCTCATCCATGCTACTGAGCTGACTGGATCTTTGTTGACTAGTTTCTCGTAGAGGTCAAGCAATAGAACCGATTGTAAGGTCTCGTCGGTTGCAGAAACTTCGTGAAAGCGTAGTGCTTGGCCGAGCTTTTGAAGAGCAGTCACATACTTTTCCTTTGCTAGCTGTCTTAAAAGTGGAGCATTAGTCCGGAAAGACATGAATGCTACACTGACTGCATCAACGCTTGCAGCTAGATGGCCTGTTGCAGGTGCTTGCTCCAAGAGAGGAGCTAGGACATCACAGCTCCGCGAAAATCCAAATACGTAATCACTGAAGAAGACCCCTCGAGCACGAACGTCCCAGCTCAGCTGCAGCGTTTGGGGCGAGGAAGATGACAGCCCGGCCCGCCGTGCTAATGCCTTCTGCTTCGTCTGCATGGTCTCATCGCGCACAATCAGCTCGTCTGGGTTGCGGTATCCATGGCATAGAAGCTTTGCTCTCTTACACTGACCGCACCCGCTACGGTGTAGGTCGCACTGCATCAGAAATCAGTATTGCCGAGTATCAGGCTGAGATCTAACCTACGCGAAGTGTTCTCTTCCTGCATGGAAGGCAGTCGCTCGACGGCTTTCCCAGAAATACCATAGTTTACCGAGACAGCGAAATGGCAGGACTAGCCCACTTTGAGAGTACGTCACTCTTCTGAGACGACAGGTGGGTGATTTTTGGAAAGAAGAGGAAATGACCAGGAGTTAGACGACTTTCAATGCATACCCGCTTGCTCGCTGTTCGACTGGTGTCGTGGTACGCTGCGTTGTGAGTGGACATTCAGGTCCCACATCTCAACGCCCTCATCTGTACAGCTGTGGGTTATTTCTGTCGCGATCGATCGTGGGAGACAAGAGTGAGAATGGTGTCGAAGAATCTAATGTGTTGAAGCTAGGGATGCCCGGATGGTTTCCTCGCTTGGCGACACAAACCCTCTCAACAATGCTCCACGAGGTCTAGTCCCAAAGGAGAAGGTGTTCCGGTGACGTCAACTCCTCGCCTTTCCCTGCCAGCTCGCTTAGCCCATCAGCCGAAGTAAATAAAGTTGCGGGAGCAGGAGCCTACCCTAGTAAGTGAGAGACTTTGGTATCCGAAGTAATTCCAACAGTCACCATCAAAAATATCGGCAACTATGTCAAGTTGAACTCAAACAAATTGCTTTTGTTCTGGTTATCCCCGAAACGCCGACAGATGATGTATGGTGTCCGATGACTAAAATACACAATAGATTCAAATACATGTTGCAAGTCAGTTGCTGGCCGCCATGATCACCTCCGACAATTTGACGGTCCACAATTGACGCATGCCGAGGACGACAAGCGTATCACCAGCCAGGGCAAATTGCACAATGGCCAGATTAACTGGATCTGGCGTGAAGAATTGGGCATTAAAGACTCCGAGAAGCTTTCCCTCGTGGTTACGGACCACAACACCTTCGCCCTCACCAGTCCAGACGCGGCCTTTGTCATCAATACGTACACCGTCTGGAGCTTGCATGCGGGCCACGCTGAAAAGGCGGCGGTTGACCGGTAGCATGTCGGCGTCAAGGTCGTATTTATAGACGCCAGGAATGCCAACCTGGGCTGGAAGACCCCAGACTGGAACATGGGGAGCACCTCCGAAATCAGTGATGTAGATGGATTTCTGGTCCACAGATGGGCGAACACCGTTTGCAACAGGAAAATCTGTTCGACTAATGACAGGTACGAGAACCTTGGAAACTGGGTCAAATCTCCAAAGACCTTGAGCAAGACCGTCAGTCACCGTGCCAACAGTTGAAGGCAGCACAGTGATGAACATAAAAGATTGATTGGTCTGTGGCTGCGTGACCCAAGCGACATCATCGATGGCATCAAATTTTAGGCCCATGTAGGAATTCAGAATAATTTTGGCCTCGCCAGTAGCAGGATCAACGGAATAAACACCACCACTTATGTTCCGATTATCGTCGCGCAGGGAAGTCAAGTAGACGAGTCCTTGGTGATAACATCCGCCGTTAGGGTTCTCAAGCGGGATGGATGTCGTCAAATTACGAGTGGTACCCGTGGTTAGATCCAGAATCTCGACATGAGTTGGCCCATCATTGATCCAAGTGGTGTACCAAACTTCATCGCGCTCTTTGAGCCAGACACCGGCTTCGCCAGCAAAATTCGTGGTTCGTTCCTCAATCAAACTGGCAGATGGATTCGAGCCGAGTAGTGCCAGGAATTCCGCATCATATGAGACGAAAGGTACAGACTTGGCAGACTGAAGGAGAGCGTTGAAATTTCCATCTGTTGTAACTGTGCTATTGATGAAGCTGAAAGTTGGATTACTCTCAAACGGCGCGGGGATCAAGTAGGTGTACTCGATAGGAATAGAGAGGACGGTGTTGGTGCTGTTTTGCGCTGCGGAGGACAGGGTAAAAACTGTCGCAAAGACGAATCCAATTAAGACAGCTCGAAGGGGCGACATGTCAGGAACAAGACGGGCTCAAGATCGTCCAAGCGAAGACTGATTAAACGAAAGAATGTGCAGGTGTTCAGAGACAGAGAATAGGAATGGTAACGCCGCTACTTATGAAAACCACGTCCTTCCCATGATGTCCTAGAAAGTTTAAACAGAGGACTTTTAGGCTTGGTCGGACTTAAGCAAAATGTAACTTCGGCTTCAAAGGATACCTCCGGCCCCCATCTAAATGATTCGGTGGACGAAGAATTTTTTTTAATTGACATATGCTCGCGTACCTGTGGCCGCCATGTTGTGCTTGTCTATTAGAATCAAAGCCAACGTTGGAGTGACCCTGTAAGATGGTAATCCTAGCACCAAGTACCAGAGCTTGCAGCCTGACTCGCGAAATGCCGGATATCCAAAATGCAATGATCGATTTCTGTCCTTTTGTGTTGAGGTTAAAGGCTAGTCTTGGCAAATATAGTGGTCTCGTTTAGAAGAACGCTACAGTACTGTAGGCTTCTTGGTGGACCTTCACGTTAACAGCGCAGCATAAGCAAGGTGCATATCGCGAGCCCGCCAGCAGCCCGTGGATTGTATGCCCCCGAATAAAAGCCACAGCAGCCACCTACCATCATTCAAACCTGGTTCCGATCCTCTGACACTGGGATTTGTCCCGTATTTTCTGTTCACACTCCAGACTCCGCGTGCTTGGCAGCCAAAATGTCCACACAGCCCTTCCCCGAATTTCAACCGCAAAGGCCGCCATCTGGAAGCTACGATCATGTTGAAGGTGTTTTGCTCTCCATATTGCTATATAAAGACAGTAATAAACCTGATATTGTAGGAGAGTACATAAAAACATCAGCTTCAACAGGCTATTGAAGTGTGACTGAGAGCTCTTTCTATCCTATGGAAATCATGCGAGGCTGACGTTTTTCCAGGTCAACTCTTGAACGACTCGAGGTAGCGTCGGCTCCATTCCACTTACAGCTAGGTAATATATGTCATGTTCCCCATCTTTGACAGGACGTTGGGACTGGGGCGCTTTATTCTTTGGGGACCCCACTGGAGACTCCGTACAGTACTCGGGAACTAGCCGAGGAGCTATAAAGCACGAGGACTGCGGTACAGGTAATCCATCCACAAAGAGTCTTGCTGTTCGGGCCTTCTGACTGTCGTAGCTCCCATGACCCCGCTTGTTGAAGTTTTCAGTCTCTAAATGGCGATTAGGATATCATAACTCCCACTATTGAGGTTGAGAGTGGCGTTGTTTAGCTCACGGCCAAGTAAACAACTCTAGGAATACGCCCAGAGAACCCCGCTCTGGGGCACTGGATGCTGTCACAATCGTCATTGTCGACCAGAGTTTTTCAACAGAGTCGGTCCGACTTAAGAAATAATATGCAGAGATGTGAAGAATCTCTTCAGTCGGGCTAATACGTTGAGGCTTCGCCCATTGAGCGAGAAAAGTACAAAGGCAAGGAATCGCCGTCTACTCTGCTGTTCTCATCACATCCCTCGACAATAGTCAAAGAACCTCAATATGGTATTATTTATGACACGGCTGGTGACAGCCTCATGTTTCTCTTTGGGATTCTTCTCCGGCGTAGTTCACGGACAGAACATCACCAATGACACATACTTCTATGGGCAGTCGGAATCGGTCTTACCCTCACGTGAGTTTCTTTATCAATGAACTTTAGCACATTTCAATAGTTAATGTTCATTAGCTCAGATGCCGGGCAGCCTGTCATGGCAAACAGCTCACGCAAAAGCTGTAGCCCTCGTCTCTCAGATGACACTTGCCGAGAGAGCCAACATCACTGTAGGCTACCCTCCAATCACAGGTTGTTCAGGTGTCACTGGTACTGTTCCACGTTTGGGTTGGCAAGGTCTCTGTCTAGCAGATGCTGGTCAGGGACTCAGAGCCGCCGACTTCGTCAATGCCTACCCTGCAGGAAATAGTGTGGGATCAAGCTGGAATAAAGCCCTCACACTTCAGCGTGCCACCCACATGGCAGCTGAGTTCAAGAGAAAGGGAGTTCATGTTTTGCTCGGCCCCATGATTGGGCCCTTGGGAAGGGTTGCTCTCGGTGGCCGAAACTGGGAAGGGTTCAGTAATGACCGTAAGTTGCACCTCTTGGCATAGATGGGGACCGAAACTGATTCAAGTGCAGCATATCTGGCGGGAAGCCTCGTGCATGACACCATCAAAGGGATTCAAAACGCGGGTGTCATTGCTTCTGTGAAACACTTCATAGGCAACGAACAAGAGGTCAATCGCAATCCGATCCGATCAGCGGCTTCAGGAGGAATTGGTGGTGCAACTGGACTCGGGTCCGCCGTTCCAGGAAATTTTTCCCAGACGATTGAGTCTCTCTCAACGAACATTGATGACAAGACCATGCACGAGATGTATTTATGGCCATTCGCCGATGCCATCCATGCAGGCTCTGCTTCAGTCATGTGTTCCTACCAGCGAATCAACAATAGCTATGGCTGTCACAATCAGAAGGCCCAAAACGGTCTATTAAAGACCGAACTTGGCTTCGAAGGTTTCGTAGTTTCCGATTGGGGCGCTCAGCGTATGTATCTCGGAATCGAAACTTGACCCATACTGATGCTTGTAGATGCCGGTGTTGCTTCTGCGGAAGGAGGATTGGACTTGGTCATGCCCACTGGCAGTGTCTTTTGGGGTGTTGGCGGCAACAACTTGACCACATTTGTCCAGAATGGCAGTCTTCCAGAAGCTCGTCTGACAGATAGTACGTCTTAGAGCTCGACCCCCTCCTTCAGGAGCCTGGATGACTAACAAAAGCTTTCCAGTGGCAACCAGAATCGTCGCAGCTTGGTATCAACTTGGCCAAGATGTAAGCTCCCACATTTGTGATAAAAGAGCATGTCGCTGACAATGATTAAAGAAGGACTTTCCTCCCGTTGGCTTGCCTCTCCAATACAATGTATCCCACAAGGCAGTCAATGCCCGTGATCCTGCTTCAAAGCCTATCCTCCTCCAAGGAGCAATGGAAGGCCACGTTCTTGTTAAGAATGTCAATAAGACACTTCCTTTCAATAAGCCCAAGCTCCTGTCTCTCTTTGGGTACGATGCAGTAGCGCCCCGTCGCGCCAATATCGTAGATCCCAACGGCAACTACCAATTTGGTTTCTTGCTGAACAGCGAATTCTTCTGGAGAGACGCTTTCAGATATCCCTTTATAAATCCTGGCCAGATCGGCCCCAATGGCACTTTGATCGTCGGTGGGGGTAGTGGTGGAACCGCTCCTGCCTACATCTCATCTCCATATGATGCTCTTCAAGAGCGAGCATACCAAGATGGTTTCCAGTTGTTCTGGGATTTCCACTCAACCGCGCCGATGGTTGATCAATCAAGCGATGCCTGCTTAGTCTTCATCAACGCTTTTGCCACCGAGGGAGTGGATAGATTGGGACTTCATGGTATGCAACCATGAATCGGTCCTGTTGCAAGGAAAAGTGCTAATTGTCATTTCAAACAGACGATTATTCCGATGACATTGTTCACAATGTCGCCTCAGCATGCTCTAACACCATAGTCGTTATCCACAACGCTGGTATCCGCCTCGTCGACACATGGATTGATCATCCCAACATCACGGCCGTCATGTTCGCCCATCTGCCTGGACAGGATGCAGGTCGAGCAGTTGTTTCACTCCTTTTTGGTGATGAATCGCCGTCCGGCAAGATGACCTACACAGTCGCCAGAAACGAATCGGACTATAATGTACCAGTCGCTCGCCCATCAGATGAGTTCTTCTACTTCCCACAGGATAACTTCACAGAAGGCGTATACATTGACTATCGCGACTTTGACCGACGAAACATCACTCCCAGGTACGAATTCGGTTTCGGCCTCACCTACACTACATTCGAGTACTCCGATCTCAGCGTATCTCTTGTACAAAATGCCAGCACATCCTACAACGCTCCCGAAGCTCCTGTAATCGAAGGTGGTGTGGAGAGTCTCTGGGACGTTATTGCAACAGCTAGCGCTGTGATAACCAATACAGGCGACGTTACAGCGAAGGAGGTTGCCCAGCTGTACGTTCACATTCCAGGCGGACCTGTGAGACAGCTTCGAGGCTTCGACAAGGTCGAGATTGCGCCTGGTGAGAGCGAGACCGTCAGATTTACTCTTTTGAGAAGAGATATGTCGGAGTGGGATGTTACTGAGCAGGCTTGGGTTTTGCAGCAGGGGATGTATCCAGTCTGGGTTGGGGCCAGTAGCAGGAATCTTCCTTTGAGTGGGGAATTGATCGTTGGCTAAGAGGAAGCAAAATCCGAAAAGTGCTTGTCTTTCGAAACGTAAAGGTATCTGCGATGAACCACAGCCGCAGGGTTTTACCCACTGAAGCTGCAGCTAAGCCTCGTTTAGCGAGGACCCCATTCTTCATCTCCACGTTAGGCTTTTCAACGTCCCAAAACCTTATCAGTAAATCATCAATGTTTTCCAGTGTCATCATCTCTTCACCATTCAATACGAGGGTCGCTGGGCGATCTTCTCTCATTTCTTCCCTTCTGTTCACCGTGAGCGCACGATCTTCGGGGATTTTACATTCGCAGGATTCTGGTCTGATCTTTCAAGGCTGAATAATGCTTGTTTTGATTTGCCGTGCTTGTATTCTTTTGGAGCGCTTGAAAAGCCTCGCGAGACGCCACCATCACATATCATTGGTAGATGGGGTCACGCGTGCAGCTCGTACCGTGTTCTGACAGCGAAATTCGCGGTGACCCAGACCGAGTTGGTTTGAGACAAGAGTGCACTGCTGTCTGTACGAAAATCGCGAGATCGATAGATGCGAATCTTCAATTTCCCTTCTCGTGAGGAATTTGTAGCATGTTTCAAGGATACATATGGAAAGTTCTTCAGGTTGAGCGAGTCTTTTCTCATCTGTCAAAGTCGTATTATGCGCGCAGCTTGGTCCCAATACTTCAGCTGCAGGCAATATGTGAACACTTTTTCAGCCCCGAAACTCCACATCCTATAAATGGCCCAGGTGTCAAATATGGGCTAACAAAGTTAAGCCCCTGGGACCACAAACGCCCATCTAGGCTCGCAAGGCTAATTCTTGATTCGAAGTCCCGCCCACTTCATTGTACTTTTGCGGCGCTCCTTTAAAGATGGTTTCCCTTCCCCTCGCTATGCTTCCCCACTGTTGGACACTCACATCAAGCATTTCGTATATTTTCGAGGCCTTAGCTGGCTTCCCTTACTCTCAAAATGCCTTTCGATTTCGACACGTACCAATCGAAGTGCGAAAATCTTACTCCGGAACAGCTTCATCGAGAATGGGAGAACTACACCCGTCAAATTTCTGGTGGGGCAACCTCGACCGCTACGGCTGTATTATTTTCTCCCTTGACTGCTGGGATTTCTCTCGTTGGGCTTGGACTGTCGGCGCCTCGAATACACAATGCTCGAAAGAAGCGAGCTATTATTGAGGCAAAATTGCAGGCCCACGGACAAACCCATAACACGAGAAAGCGAGATGTGATTGCTCCTATGGCCATTTCCGGGACGATCGGAGGGTTGACATTAGGCCTGGCTGGTCCAGGAGCCGATTTGATCGCGGGTGAAGCAGTCGGGAAAGGAGCTGAATATGCAGCTGCACAGTGAGTACCTTCCCATTTCTCTTGTCCCATTACAGTCTATCTGGAAATTTTGATTCGATAATAGAATCTATGGACCAATACTGAAACGCTTTCTTAGTGTTGCGTTGGATGCTACGGGTGCAGTCATTGAACACACGCATGACGAACACTCCAAGCATAAGGCAGACCAAAGAATGAATGTGCAATACCAAAACTTTCAGAAGCAATTCATTCAGGAGCAAGCAGCTCAAGGTATATTTCTACAACCACAGCCTCCTGGATATCAGCCGGGACAACAAAGTCCCCCGGGCCAGCCGTTTCAACAGCCACAGCCAGGAAATCAAGCATATCAAACCTTACCACCATCGCAAGACCAAAAATATGAATATGTGCCAATACCAGCTCTTCAAAATGGGGCAATTTCATATCAACCTGCATCTCATCAGCAGACGTTTGTCCCCCAAGGAGGCCAACCCCAGCAGAATATGTACCAGCAACTACCTCCATATTCTCCCATTCAGAACTCGGGTCCGCTTGGAACGGCCCTAGATCCTGCTAATAAGGTTCCATCGGTACAGCGAAGACAGTCTCTCCACCAGCCTAGCGCCAATCAATCATATCCATCGCCTTGTCCAACCCCTTTGCCAGTATATTCCCAGACAGCCGACCCTTGGCTTCAACATCCCGTCTCACCGATCATGGAGCGCAGGCCAGCCACATTGCAGTCTTCAATCTCATCCGCGAACTTCGACTGCAAATCATCGATAACTGATTTCCCAATGTGAGCAAGCCAGATATGCCCACCTGTCATTACACTGAACGCTGACAAATCGTTAGGGATGTGTTTGAACTTCCTGCTGAATTGGTAAATGCGGCTGTACCAGATGATGACGCTGTGCCTGCTACACCAAGTATGGAGGATGAGATACTAATTCTCAAAGCACGAATACTACAAATGGAAATCGAGAAGCGTGGAGGAGTGATAGATATAGCTCCCGCTCACAAAAGTCAGCCAGAGGATCAAGTGGAGTCACAGAGCTTTCTACAAGACACTAGATCTTCACGATCTGCTTCGGTTGCTCTCGAGGGGTCAGCTGAGCATAAAGTGGCAAGAGATGACACCGACGCGGTCATTGACTCGTCGAATGTTCAAGAGCAGAACTCGCGTTCCTCACCAGTTGCTTCAATTGTTGTGGAAGAGCCCACGGAATATCAGACTGCCCAAATCGAGATCGAAGTTGCTACTGAGACAGTTTACGATTTTGAACCTCTGTCATTCTATCCTCCGCCTCCTGCTTCGCCAGCACCACCTCCTAGTTCTCTTCCTCAGGTACCACCACTACAAACAACAGTCCAAGAGATCACAACTCTTTCAGCTCAGTTGTCACTCGAAACTACTCCAACTTCGCAAGGTCGGAACACGATGCCATCAAATGTCACGATTTCGGCTCCTTCGACCAACCACAACGATTCAAATCCGGCCCCTGTGAATGTCATGCCTATCCGGCAACAAAGTACTCCATTGCCCTCCCAAGCTGAGCCGCAACAGTCAGCCCCTCGACATGCCTCACTCACTCCAAATTACCAGACTCAATATTCGACACCAGAACAGCATCAGCCTCCACTACCATCTCGGCCACAATCTCAGATCTTCCAGAATACTTCAGGCACACAGCAAGGGTATCCGGCCCCACCCCCAAGCCATGTTCAAGAGCATCCCCCTCAACCACTTGAATCGTGCCAAACTCAATATACTCCGCAAGGGCACGGCGCCTCCACAAGCTATAATCCGCAAACCTATGCCCTTCAATCTTCTTCCCTTCCTGAGCAGCAGACACAAGTACCTCAGTCACGACCACAGAGCGTCTATCAACCCCTATCTTTCCAATCATCTCACAACACCGCTCCATTCCAGCAACAGCAACAGCAACAGCAACAGAACTATCCACCTCCACCGCCCTCGCCTAATCCCCAAACACAACGACCAGCACCTCCACCAAGACCCCAAAGCGTATATCAACCTCAATACGCGCCGCATTCCCAGAATACCGCTGCAATCTCCTATCCACAGCAGCCTGCTCCTCCTCGACCACAGAGTGTATATCAGCCACAATACGCTCCACCAGCCCAAAGCGCAGCTCCTCCAATGCAGCAACAGCAACAAGCTCCTTCACTACGCCCACAGAGCGTCTACCAACCGTTACAATTCACACCGGCACAAGCCCCGCAAGCACAACCACAACAGAATTATCAGAATTACGCGCAACCCCAACCCACCAAACCCACTTCCTCCATCCAACGCCAAGACAGTGGTTACTACTCCATACCACCCTCTCGACACTCCTCCTCTTTCTCCACAACCTCCTTCACACCCTCCAACTACGCCAGCAGTCCTCAAATCCTCTCGCCCCAACCAACGGGAATGCTATCGCCTCAAGTAACAGGCAGTGTATACCACGGACGCAGCGCATCAGTCAGCACGATGGGCTCGCCGATGACACCGCAGTCAATCCAGCAACAGCAGCCGTATTTCCCTCCGCCCCCTGGGACGCCGGCGCCACCTATGCAAAACGATTATTTCGGGTCGAAAGTTGCGGGTTATAATCCTGCCGCGAATCAGCAGAGTCAGAATACGACTCAACACCAAGGTCAAGGTTATGGAACTCAAGGACCAAGTCAAGGCTGGCAGTGGGGAATGCCTCCTCCACAGCCGAATTATGGCGCTCCGCCGCCCATTCCTCAGCCTTGGAAATAGAACAGGGAGTTTAAGTCTATAGCTTGAACATTATGAGAGTGGGATGATACCCTTCGATGTATGGAATGCCTAGATATGACGTACCGCAACAGAATAGCATGATTGAACTCTATATAAACCAAGTAAAATACCAAATATCTAAATCTATATTTAGTCTAGTGCGATTATTGCTACCGTCTTGACATTCCTGTCGTGTTTGCAATCTTGCAAGTTTGTTGTTGTAAATGACACAAATTAAGCGAGACTTTATCTCTGTCCTCGAAAAGACGGCTTACTATCCTCGAATCGAAGCTCAAGGAAGCACGCCTGGAATGCTGACACTCAGTGAGCCAATAAAAACGTTGCATGATTTGGATTGCATATGCAGTCAAAGTCTTTACACTTTGTCGCAGTCTTACAGCATGGTAATGTGTATTCTCCATTTCGCACTTAAGAGTGACACACTGGTCTAGACCTTCGCATGTAACAAACAACCACGGAGTTGACTTCGGCTTCTCATTTAATGACATCTGTTGGCTTACTGGTTTGCTTTGCTTTAGAAGTCACCGGGCGACCGTTGAGTAAGTTACTGAGTGATGCTTTGAAAACGGCGGGATGCTTTCAACCTGCTCCAATTCGGCGTAGTAGTGGAAAGAAAGAATCTATTTCTCATTCTTCGTTGTCATACGGGGAAATAGTTCCACATGGTATCAAGCATGAATTCCTATCCCACACACCTTACCTAGCCATCCCTCCAACTTACGTGCGCCACCCAAATGAAACAAGAAATGCCAATTCGCCCACCCTAACACCTCATTCCTTTCATCAATCAGTACGCCATCTACTTCTTCTCCTCGAAATAGAACTTTCCCAACCCAGCTTCATCAGGACTGCCAAGCGGTCTCCTCGACTCCCCACCATCAACTCGATCTCTCATGATCCGCTCTGCAGCTTGGACACCAGCCCCTGGACTAGCAACTCTGCTCGAATCAACATAACCTTGCGACTCGCCAGGAGTTCCTGAACCGCTGCTCTGGAGCTGACTTGCTAGACCACTTCTACCAACCGCAGGACTAGCAGCCAGATCCCGTCGACTGTAGATAGGACCACTGACTGTGCTCCCGGCACCCTCTCCAAAGCCCACCAGACTTGCATCATCGCTCATCCCATCCATATCCTCATCCATAGCACTAGCAGAAAAACGATCTCTATCATCTATATCCCTATAATTCGCATCCATGCTCATCTGATCCTCATCCCCAGC
This sequence comes from Cadophora malorum, assembly GCA_017365405.1. Classification (NCBI taxonomy): domain Eukaryota; kingdom Fungi; phylum Ascomycota; class Leotiomycetes; order Helotiales; family Ploettnerulaceae; genus Cadophora; species Cadophora malorum. The sequence continues at coordinate 24,534 of JAFJYH010000066.1, forward strand.
CTCCGTCTGACCCTTCGTACTTCCACTAGCCCAAGTCGTCGTACGACCGCCAGCCGAACCAGTCGCAGATGCAGACCCGACAGTCGACATTTTGGTCGTGTATACGGGATTGCCATTCTGGTCGAAGTAGCCTGGAATCTGACCTGCAGACGGACCAGCGACCGTGCCGCCTTGTTGGTTCTGGTTTGGGCGGACCGTGGAGACACGTTCCAGGCCTGCTAGGAACGAGATTCGGTCTGCACGTTCGCGCTCGGCTTCGTTGCTAGACCCTGTGTGACGGTGGCCGTGGCCTGTATGTGGGAATGCGGTACCGCGGTGGCCGTCTTTGATGGCAGTTGTTGAGAGCGCGGAGAGGGAAGTGGTGGTTGAGTTGGGAGTGCCGGGCATCTCAGTTGGTGTGTCCGGGTTGGAAGGAGGTTCTGGCATGCCTATCAAGGTCGGAGTAGCCATATTTGCCTGTTGTTTGGTTACTTTGGAGAGGTTGTGATAGTTGTGTGAAGTCGCGTGTTTGTACGGCTGATGAAAGTTGGGATCAGGAGATTTGAGATTGGGGTTGTTTGCAGGTCAAGGTCTCGGAGGAGCTACCGTTTGGTATCTCGAAGGTTGATCTGAGCTTTTATGGAGTGTTTGACAAGAATAGGATTGTGTTTGGATGCTGTTGGGTGCTTGTAGAAAGACAAAGGACCCCTCGATGCGACTCCTGAACCATGCCAAGGAAATGATGTCACAACCCCACATTCTGCTGCACATAAAATGCAGCTCGAAGCCCCAAGGCCACGCCGTCGTGATTGTTCTGTTCCTGACAGCGGCGACTAGGGAAGAGATCATGGCGGGGTGAAGCTTACGGTACTTTTCAATCTCCAGTATAACATCGGCCACTACGGGCAGTGCGCATATTTCTGTTTCTGTAGACCATCTACCTCGGAATGAGAGGTACAGCAGAGGCACCATTGATGGTACTGAGGCCACTCGAAAACGGAAGGAGAACGTAGATTAAATATTTGTTTCGGGCAATCTGGAAAGAGCTCTATAATTTTACAAAGACACACATTTTTGGCCACCTAAAGCTCATTGTCATTTCCCGCAACGCGACCCTTCCCAGTAGAGCACTTTCTGTGCTCAGAAGGCCCCGGACCCAGTAACAATCGCATGAAAAATCAACGCCTGTATGACATGTTGTGCAGCAGAAAACTCAACACTTGAGTCTGCAACATCAGAGAAATATCCAGTCTTCCGCGAACTCCAGGTGCTAGTAACACATTTGACCATCCCTTTCCCCCCTCTTGCCTTTTTTCTGTTTGATTCCCAGAGGATCCTGTCACAAGCCTGCGGGGACCGGGTTGCCTCCGTTAACCTGGCTCTTGGGAGGAGAGCCCATGGCAGACTGCGCTGCAAGTGCCCGAGCACGTTGTTGAGTCTCTTGTTGAGCATCCAAATTAGCCCGTTGCTGAGCCATGATCTCCAGTTGCGCTGCATTAGAATGATGCGACACATAACCAGTTGGTGTTTGGGGGATATATTGCTGTTGGGATGGTGGCCGTGGGGTTGACCCGTTCATCATAGGAGCTTGGTTCATAGCATTTTGTATGTACGGTCGACGGTCCTGCGGTAGGGTTGGATTTGGCGTTGAATAGTTGGGTCGAGGTTGAGCATTTTGAGGTTGAGGGCTGTACATCTTTTGAGGTGAGACCTGACGGTTGAAACCTGCACCATTGGCGTATTGATAGCCCATACTGTTTGGCGTTGCTTGGGTTTGGTGCGCATAGCCAGCTTGCTGGGGTTGACCAGTGTAACGGCCGTTCATGTTGGACGGTTGTTGAGAGGATTGCGGCAAGTTTTGTGAATAGCCCTGACTTGGGGCGCGCATATAATTTGAGGCAGGTTGACCCTGTTGATACTGCTGGCTAGGTTGTGCATACGACTGTGATACAGGTCTCGGTGCTTGATGTGCGTACGTCGGCGTTCCATAAGCTTGACCAGGACGATAGGGTGCGCTTCCCGGAGTCTGCCCAACTCGTTGGTATGGCGCTGGAGATGCCACGGCTGGTCGCTGCATGTTGACATTCGTCACAGGTGGTCTAATAGGCGACTGACTAGCGCCATAGTATTGTTGTGTAGGAGCAGGTGATGGTCGAGGAGCAGCGTACTGATTGCCATAAAGGGAAGCGGAGCTGCTACGGTGAGGCTGCGCTGGAGCAGCAGGTCGTGGTGCAGTGGATGCAGCGGTAATCGCGGCGGCCTTCGCTCTTGATGCAGCTTCATCCTCCTCCATGACACCCTTGTAGTTGTTCGTTTGAATCTCGATCTTGGTGCTGATGCTAAGCTCTGCGAGGCGGTCAGGGTCAAGCTTCGCAACCGCGTAGGGTGGCAAGGTAGCGATCATCAAAGTTAACTGGGACTTGAGAATCTCGTAGGTAGCTTGCTCATGCTCGCTCGGCTTAGATTGCGTGCCGAGAGTGGTCTCAGGAGTAGAGAGTAGACCTGCCGGGCGACTTGAGGCGTTGAGAGACACGTGACGAATGCGCTGATATGAATTGAGGGTTTCCAGAAGGTCGGAGATACCTTCCAGAATCTCTTCAACATCCTTCTCCTCAGCAGACTTCTCGGGCGCAGCTTGGAGGCTGACCAAGCTTGGATCGATAGGATCATTTTCGTATTCTTCAATGACCTTCTCAAACATGGCAATCTCGTCATGAACTTCAGTATCTGGGGCTGGTGTTGGAGTCCTAGTATCCTCCTCCATGTCATTCCAATTCTCCACAAACTTCTCGAAATTCTTCTGTCCAACCTGTTGCCACCAAATGCGATTCATGACGCCTGCCGGTACAATTGCCGCCGAGTCATCCCTAACCGGAGCAAAACTAGAATATGCACCACGGAATAGGGTTTCCAGCTTAGACGCATCAGACTCTGCAGGTTCTGCTTCAAGAGAAGGACCTTTAGCTGCTACAAGACTCAAAGCCCTTTCGCGCTGCTTTTTCTTCACGCCGTGTTGTGGAGGTGAAGCATTACTGTAGTCAAGCCAATGTCCAGTAGAAATGGTTTGTTTGGAGTAGCTTGCACTTCTCGAGACTGGCTCGTTGGCTGTTGGCTGGTACCAACCCACTGTTGAGGACCGAGTAGTGGCAATCTTGGATGGCTTTGGTGGCTGCAAAGCCGGCACAGTAGATGGGGTCGGAAAGACTTCACCCAAGGTTGGGACGCGCTTCTTGTCATCCACAAGTCCAGTTGCTTGGATAGGGATGATCTGGGTCGTTGTAATGCCATTAGGAAGCCCTGCTTCTCGAATGGTCTGCAAGACTTTCTTCTCCTCGCCGTCGACCTTGGTGGGAATCTGAAGACTGGAGAATAGCTGCTTGTTTCCTTGCGCATTTCCGTAGAATGTGAGGACCGTTCTGTTTTGTCCCGAATTGGCATTGATTTGTGTGAAAGCATTCGTTCCCAAGGTATTGTTTGCTCCGAAGCTAGAGTTGTTAATCGTACCATTGGCTTTCAAGGACTGGCTGCCAGCCATTGCTGCCAACTCCCTACGAATCAGCTCATGTGCTCGCTGCTTGAATGCAGTAGCTTTGACAGACAATTCCGACTGGCTTGCAGAGAAAGGTATGAATTGATTCCGGGCCGCGCCATTTGGAAGCTGCAGCTTGTCCTTGATATCAGCAACTGCCGTATCAATATCCTCGAGCACCTCCTTGACATTGGTGTATGCATTTGTCGATAGGCGTGTCAGGATCGAGGTGGAATTTTCGCTGCTATCATCGGGTTTTTGGCGCTTTGCTTGTGGACCTGACGAAGAGGGACGTTCTGGCAGAGATCGTGATAATATAGAGGGAGTTGTGTCGTCGCTATTGCATTGTTAGAACATGTCGTTACGGATGAAATTCCCGTTTGATGGTAGGAATTCATCTATCAAAGGTGCAGGTGGGCAAGCCCCAACTTACGCCTTCAATACGTCAATAAGATCTCGAATGAGTTCTTGCGCGACTTCCAGAGATTGCTCTACGACTTCCGGGCTCTTTGAATCGGAGGTGCTATTTGTGTTATTCGAAACCTCAATAGAATCGTCGCGCTTTCGCTTTGCAGGAAGGGATGAATTTGTAGTAGAGGTTGAAGACTCCGGGGGTGGTGCGGGACTCATTGCCCCATTCATGGAAGACATGATGAGGCTGTTGAATTCTCGTAGAGACGCTATGGTGTCTGCTTCGCGGTTTGTCGCGACTCGCGATCGCAGAAGGAAGTAGCGAGTGGAATGTGTGACCTTAAAGGGGGTTGCAAGCGGAGCGGCGGTGATTTTTTGCCGATGCGATGCCCAGAACCAAGGTTGGGGTAAGCAGGCTGGAAAGTCTCTTGAAAATCCGCTCCTATCGTGTTGGCGGATAATTTGTTTGCGGACGTGCCAAAGTTGTTCGCGGGCGTGAGGCTGATGAGTTCGAGATTGCCCAGGTGAAAATGAACGCTAGGGGGTGCTAGTCTCACGTGACTATGCTGACATAGCTAATTTGATATTCGCTGGATTCATTGTGAATTTGGGTTCTTGAACAAGGCCTGCTATTTAATACATACATAAGCAATTACATATGTTCTGCACATGGATGATTGTCACCAGTAACCATTAAAGCGGCTTTTTTACGCCATCTTCCTTCCGATTTTTTGCAAGCAAGGACCTATTACAAATCTTACATCTCTTTCACACAGTTTCTGGGCAACATGAACGAATGCAATCGCGCCTGCATTTCTCGAGATTGGGCAGCGCCTCACTGCAACATGCCAGGCTTTCATTAGCATCTATCGGTAGTTTGGTACGCAGAAATTACTTGAGCTTGAATGCCAGCTGTATCTAACAAATCTATAAGCTCCCAACCGATTCCGCGACCACCATACTTTCCAGATCCCACTACAATGAACGAAAGGCAGCGTACCCATGTGTCAATGGAGACGAAGGCACATTCATGGGCCGTCACCAAAACAATGGCCGACGAAGGAGCAAGGGAAAGATATCGGAAGATGATCCGCCCAGAGATGTAGGCTCACGGAAGCATACTGATCTCTTGAGGAGGCGAGCAGGCCCCATCGCAAAGACTCATCCGCAAGGTCGAAATCTACAGGATGTGCATAGTCTTGCTGCACCAGGAGAATTTGCAATATGGCGGCCGAGTATGTGGAAGGACCAAGAACGACCTGAACTAATTACTCCTTCTATCGCCCTTGCACAATATTTGGACCTTGAGGAAGCTGTACAAAAGCAGTCTTACTGGCGTAAAGTCAGAGATGCTCTTCCTGCGAGTTCGTTGCCTACCATATTACTGCACCATCTTCATATCTCTTCAATTTCGAAGGTACACCATATCCGATATGCTGAGTTTGCATGATGCTGATTTTACTTAGGACGATTGGGAGGACCATGATCATAATCTACGCGAAAGCGCCTTTGCTTATCTACGAGGTCGTGGTCTGAAGTTTACGGATATGGAACAATGGGCATGGATTCTTACAGGAGATGCCTCCGAGAGTTCTTTCGGCCAAACATCAGATCAAATTGTGGAACGCCTAACTTCACTGTCATCAGATTACCCGACATTCATACTCCTAGAAGCCCTCCGGAAAGACGTTCATTTTGTTGAATCCCTGAGGAAGCTCATATTACATGTGTGGAATCATTTCGAGGGACAATTGTCCCAAGTACGTAACTCTCCTGCATACCACGGAGTTGCATCGAATGCCAAGCAGATCAACGACATCGAGTTCGGGGTCGTTATCAGCCGCTTGCTCTACCAAGCTCGACGTATTTGGCCAGCTGCAACGCTCAGCATCGTCAATATGGTCCCTCCATATATACAGTCCTTCAGAGATCGTAGTGGCCAGCGTACCTTCGCTAAGAGTTGTGAAATAGTCAACAAAGTTTTACATCTCTTAGCGTTACCCGCCGCCATAGAACCTCTCAAATCCATGGTCCACAATTGGTCGGCACAAAAAGTTCTTTTGAATCTTGCTGGACAATGCGACCCACCATTGATTCTAGACCATGATAGTTACAGAGCTGTCATCCAGGTCCTCACTGCATCTCAAAAGATCGACCGGGAATCCAAAGCTGCGATCCTTCGGCTGCGAAGTTGGCCTCCCTGGAGAACAGAGCAAGATGGAATGGACGCGCAACGAACGCCGGACGATGACTTCAGCCGCGCGTTGCTTGCGGCTATTCGAGCGAGGGAAGCTGGGTTCCGGGAAACTTCTCACGACCAGCGAATGCGGATTCTTGGAGGCCAGGAACTTGATGGGACGCCCACTATTCATACTCGAAGAATAGTCAAATGGCGACGTCGAGTCCCTCCTCAAAGCAGCGCAACGGTCCTTGAGCCACTTGAGACAGCCAGCATGCCTCTTCGCACGGATCTTGAAGATTCTCATATATGGGCGGCAAGGGTTGAAGCGACTCGCGATGTGAGAGAGGCATGGCGAGCATTTGTCGCATTCACAGACAGAGGAGGAAAGCCAAGCCAAGCTCTCTATCTTGCAATGTTTGAGAAACTCAACTTTGAGCAAGCTCGACAGGGACGAAAATCAGGTTACAAGGCGGCTCCTGGAGACGGAAAAGAAGTCCTTGCTGTACCTGATGATAATATGAGCGAGTTCTATAAGTCACATAGCCAACCTCCACGCCTCGGCAGTCTTTACAAGCAGATGATATCAAATGGTATCAAGCCATCGGGTCAATGTCTGGACTTTCTTGTTCGGCACGCCAGAACATCTACCACCGGCATCAACTATCTTCGCGACAGTGGTCTTGATCCTCTCGTATTGCGATACTGGACTGGCAGTAAGGACACTAGCACGTCACCTAATCATAGGCCTCCTCCCGATATCCTGAACAGTGTCAGCGACAAAGTACTGGGCGCTTTCGTGCACTTGATATGCCGCTTCGCTCCATTTGCGGTGCCTGTTACTTCAGATGAGACTGGCAAGTACAAGTTGAAGCCTGTCCAGTCAACAGGGTCTGTATCAAGCGCCTGGGCCGTCCAGGAGCTAGAGAAAACCCCGTATCATCGACTTCGAGATCCTTTGCGGCAAGCCGCTCGCTTGCTGAAAAACGAAAAAGTGAAGTTCAGGCCTGCCTGGTATAGTCTGTTCAAAGCTTTGGGGCGCCGTAATATTCTCCTGCGGGTGTCACTCATTGGTGATCCCGAGCACGATGCACTGGCATGGAGATTCACTGTAGCTGTTCTGCGCAACTTTCACGCGTGCGGGCTTGAACTTGATCCTCAAGGATTATTGCTCGTCTGCAATGTCTTTTTCAAATATGCCGAAGCCACGCATGATGTCTCTCTTCAGCATGAGGCAGATTTGAGTCGAGGCGCTCAGCTTCTCAAGGATGAATTCGCCAAGATGACCAAGAGTGAAGCTTTACCATTTTGCAAGCCCACACTGCTTCACTCCATAAGATGGGCCACTTTGCACATCTACGTACGCTGTATGGGTATTATTGGGGATTGTGACGAGGTCATTGCAGTCCTCGAGTGGATGGTGCAACACAGAGATGAGTTGGAAGATTGCAACAGCCAGGACCAGAATAGGCAGAAAATGCTGACACGAACACTCGTTGCGGCGAGGATCTCCTGCTACGATACAGAGTACGAGGGGAAGGCGATTGATTTAGTAAAGCAGGTCGACACATGGAAATGGCCAGATGATGACGACTTGGAACAGTATACTGGGAGCTCGAATAATGATCCGGAGAATAATGATTCAGACGTGAACATCGATACAGACAGCGATCGATGAGACCTTCCCAAGGGAAGTTGTCGAGGTTGTCTTTGTACTTGCATGTATATTAGATGTACACACTTGTACATATAGACGGTAGATACCCAGAGAGTTGTAATGATAGTTGTATGAAGCTGTATTGGTGCGCATGACAAGCGCAAAGGTGAATATTCGCTCTTGTTCCTGTCCTCTTCTGTGTACACCGGCCCAAATGTTGTGTATTTTAGTGTTCACAGGGAGTACATGTCCACCACCTCATCGCTGCCTGGTGGTACCTGACTACTTATCCCGGAGCATCATTCCCGAGCTATCTTCCTTGATTTGAATGGTCCTGGTCGCTGGTGGTCGGCCTTGGCTACGAAGCCGACACGAGTCAATGTACACGTGACTGTCAATAAAGGCGAAACTTAGATGCTCTGAAGGGCGAAGAACCGACGAGAGACATGAAGTAAATCTTGAAGCTCAAGTAAGTGCTCAAGAAGTAATAGCTACGGTTACGAATAACAAGCCTGAAAGTCCGGCGCAATTCCGACTTACATGCAGGTCCCCGATTGCAATGCCCAGCCACCCGATTTTCCCTCTGGTGTTTGACGAGGGCTTCCCCGGCCCGGCCTGGCCCATACTGCCCTGAGCTGAGCCCGAGCCAGAGCTTGAGCTCACTCTTTGGCGCTAATCATACGAAGGCAACCACCGAGTGACCTCGTCGTCATCACCTCACATCCCCCCCAAGCTCCCGCCTCTGTCTCCTCTTCCTTCATCAACAACCCACCCAACAATCATCAACAATCCTGGGTTGCGCATCGTATCACACCACAACCATAACGCATCCATCCCATCTATTACTTTGACAGTAGTAGCTTCTACCGACCGCAATCATGAAAGGCGCAATCATCGCCACAGCGACGCTGCTGGGCTCCGCGAGCGCTGGTATCCACAAGCTTCCATTGAAGAAGGTCTCGCTTTCTGACCAGTTGGCCACCGCCAACATCGACGCTCATGTCAAGCACCTTGGTCAGAAATATATGGGCATCCGCCCCCAGTCTCACGCCGATGAGATGTTCAAGGAGGCCTCCATCCACGAGGACAAGGCAGGCCACTCTGTGCCTGTGAGCAACTTCTTGAACGCTCAATGTAAGTCCGTCCTCAATTGAAGCTTAGCTGCATCTAACAATACCTGCAGACTTCTCAGAGATCACCATCGGAACTCCTCCCCAGACCTTCAAGGTCGTTCTTGATACTGGAAGCTCCAACTTGTGGGTGCCGTCCTCGGAGTGCGGCTCCATCGCCTGCTACCTCCACACCAAGTACGATTCATCCTCCTCATCAACATACAAGAAGAACGGAACATCTTTCGAGATCCGCTATGGCTCAGGTAGTCTCAGCGGATATGTCTCCGAGGATACCATGTCAATCGGTGATCTGAAGATCAAGAACCAGATCTTCGCCGAAGCTACCGAGGAGCCAGGTCTTGCCTTTGCCTTCGGTCGATTTGACGGTATCTTGGGTCTTGGTTTCGATACCATCTCCGTTAACAAGATCCCACCTCCTTTCTACAACATGATCGACCAGAAGCTCCTGGACGAGCCAGTCTTCGCTTTCTACCTCGGAGACACCAATAACGGTGAGGGTGACGAGTCTGAGGCCATCTTCGGTGGAATCAACAAAGATCACTTCACTGGCAAGATCACAGAGATCCCATTGAGACGCAAGGCCTATTGGGAGGTTGACCTTGATGCAATTACCTTCGGCGATGCCACCGCTGAGCTTGACAACACTGGTGTTATACTTGACACCGGAACTTCTCTCATCGCTCTCCCATCCACCCTCGCTGAGCTTCTCAACAAGGAGATGGGTGCCAAGAAGGGATACAATGGACAATACACCGTTGAGTGCGAGAAGCGTGACAGCCTCCCAGATATGTCCTTCACTCTTAGCGGCCACAACTTCACCATCACCCCATACGACTACATTCTCGAGGTTCAAGGTTCTTGCATCTCCAGCTTCATGGGAATGGTAAGACATCCTGGTTCTGTCCTTTGTACTACCTTGACTAACTTTATGAAACAGGACTTCCCAGAGCCCGTAGGACCATTGGCTATTCTCGGTGACGCATTCCTCCGAAAGTGGTACTCCATCTACGATCTCGGCAAGGGCACCGTCGGTCTCGCTGCCGCCAAGCAGTAATTCCTATCTGGATTCTGAAAGACACAAATTGGATAAGGAGAGGCGTGAAGCGGTTTCCTTGCACTGTACTCTAGTTTTCTGGGAAATTTCTCCTACTTTACCGCAACTACTGCGCTAAGTCGCTCCACCACTAAAGCATGGGTTCAATGCGTGGCACTAATGATCCGCGGAATCGATCGAGGCAACGGAAAGGTTTCTTTTGTCACATACCTATTCAATAAAATTCTGTCTATGGCATGCAAAGCACTTGTTTATTTATGGATGTGAAATGTTCTTTAGGGCAAGACGAGTGCCATAAGGTACGGGTACTCTAAATAAGCTCCATGTTTCGATGACGGCTGTTGAACCTCTACTCTTCTCATTGCTTCTACCATCGTGCCTAGCGACATCTTCTTCTGCTTCATTGGCCTTATCAAAGAGAATACAGCTTCTCTTCACACTCTAATCACCACCCTGCATCTTCTTACCCCTGTAGTCGGAGAAATATGCAATGACTGATGGATGACACGATATCGATACTTCATCCACCATAAACATGCCAAGCTAAGCTTTCACTGGCCGGATTCTTTGATTTGATTGGGTACCCAGCTAGTCGGCCTAGTCAGGGCCAGGTCAGAGGTACTCGGTGTCAGAAAAAGCACTGCATTTTTAGTGACAATGGAGAGGGCGTCGAGGTTAAGCTATGCCACGTGTAAAGGTGGGTATATGTACACCTCTCGTTCTGCTGGTTTCGTCTCGATGTTAAGACGAAGACGAGGAGGGTTCGTCGTCTGTTAATGCTGGAGCTCTTTGGTTTGGCGGTGAGATCTCGGCTGGTAGGAGAGGATGGGTACGGTATGAATGAAGTTCCTTTGGACGTTTGGGGGCCTGGACGAGGTTATCTGGGTTCCGGTTCGCATTGTCGTAGTTCTTGCCAAGACTTAGATTTCGTTGTAGGCTTTGTTCATTCTCGCAACATGAAGAAGTCCGTGGAGGAGGGTGAGACTACTGACGCGAAGGAAATCGCTGCCTTTCAAGGCTTAGATGATTGGGATCTACCTTTTCTTGTGCTTAAATTTGCAGGGACAATTTCGATATGTTTGGAGTTGTTCCATCGATAAGGTGTCTGAAGATTCCACGAGGGCGGGGGAAAGATGTAGTAGAGCGAGATGAGTCGGCTCAGAGGGGAGACTGACCAACAATGAACGGATCATCACAAATGATTTAGCTAGTGTATTAGATATAATGTGTATTAAACTGTGTCACAGTCTACCTTCAATACTGTTCCTGACCTGGAACTAGGGAAAGGATCTCGCGTAGACACGCTCCGGAAAACAACAAACATGGCTCCCGTGGTTGATACCAGCAATACCTCATTGTGGAATGGCCATAGATCATTGCTATGCTATGCTAAATACACTGTGTGAGCAAACACACACGTACTGATAGTGAGGTTCAAAATCCAATCAGACGCCCAGATGCTCGACCGAAGAGTATCCAAATGAAAAGCCCTTTAACCCCTCCATATAGAATGTTTACGCCATGATGTAGGCTCATAGAACCAAGAACCTCCTCACGCAAAAATCAAGTCTCCCTGCAGCACCTGTCGACGATAAAGGAAAATAGAAGTAATAGACCATGCCTAATGTAAACGCCTGCCACGATCAGCTGAGCAGGGGTGACTGTCGGGGCCTAATCTGAACCTCCTTCAGACACGGAGCCAACATGTCGATCGAGGAACCATGACATAGCAACACGCAACAAATAGCCAGGCTCACTGATTTCGTCGCTGCTGTCAGTGATCAGGGTCTGGAACGCAGTGCTCGTCCCCGAAAATGCTATTCTGCAGCTCCACAGACCGGTATCCAGGAAGCGGAGGGGTGGCATAATTGTCAAGCTTACAGCACCGTTTGCCATCGATTGTGGCTGAAAGAGCATTGAGGATAGGCTTTCTCCAGTTTGGATGCGACAGCTTGAAACGATCCAGTGCATCGTCCTGTCTTCTATACTTGAACTCGCAATATGTCGTGATTAGTTGTGGCTTGTGCAGTTTGAGGGCAAGCTTCTCGGTCATATCCTTTGATCTGCACCGGCCACCAGTTCCGTGCGCAACGATAGTCAGATCCTCTAGATGCGGACAATGTTGGGCAAGGCGACGTGGACCGATCCAATCGTGGACAATCAGATGCTGGACCTTGTCGAGTCCTGAAATGAAATGGCCTGTGGGTCTACTTTCCGAAGGAAGACTGCATCGACTCCTGGGTTGAAGTAGACGGGCTCAGCTGTACCGATATCAAGTGCACAAGACTTCTACTCCAGAACTATCTTCAGTACCTCAGCCTTGGACTCGTTGCAAACGTGAAAGAGAACTGGATAGTCTGCGGTAGTGAAGAACACCGAGCTGAAGGCCTTGCGTTTGTGATCCTTTTCCTGGTACGAAAGATGTCGATGATTCGCCCCTTAGATAAGTAGTCGGGGATAAGGTAACCCCACTTTGATGAGGAAGTCAGCAAAGGGAATGGACTCGATGCAATAAGGAGAACGTACGACTTGGAGTCGAAGCTCAATTGGAAGTTGGTGGAAGAGGAAGAGGAAGAACTTCTGAGGTTAGTCCTCGAACTTCTTTTGAGGTTCATTTTGAGGCTCGTGGTCTGGAGTGGAGATTCCCAGCTACAGGGGTATCAGTATTGTCAAAAGACGGACACGGGGTAAAGACAAAAGCCAGTACTTACAGCCGCGGGCATTTTGGGACGTATGGCCAAGTGTACAGCCATACTTCTTGTGGTGACCATGATGAGGGCCTCAACTCGAAGTGGATTTGTCCAATGTGTAGGCTAGTAGTGCGCTGAACTCAAGAAAGAAAAGCAGTCGAAGTTCTGGGTGCTGGCTGAGTATTGTCGACGTCGAGGATGTAAGATCGAGTTTCCAATAAGCAGAAGCTCTAGATGTACGAATCAGGCTATTTTATGCTTCGACAAGGCTCCACCGATGGCCAGATTTGCCACCCAGGAGCCAGCGAGTCGGCATAGACTATCTAGCCCAAAGCGGCAGTCAACAGCCTGATCGAAACCGGCGGTCAAGGTCATGGAGAGCTAACAGGCTCTTGTCAGAACGAAGGTCACACGCTAGACTAAGACTGATGATCACAATCGGCAGTATTGTAGAATCACCAAGTCGACTGAGGAAAGGGCTCTCAAAGCCTAGGGCGTGGATAACCCGGAAGGCTCTTGTCAATCTCGAACCATAGGCATAGCAGCTGGATAGTTCGAGCAGTACACATCAGCGCATCTTTAAAGAACTTAAAATGTTTCTTCGAAGCAGGGGCAATCAACTTATAAGAAGGCATTCGAACCTCTAACTGGTTTCAGAAGCAGCTTGAAAATTTCAGAAATACAGCCTCCCCAAACTAAAATCAGATATAGAAAGCCTACTCGAGATCGAAAGTCTTCTTAGTAGAAGATGAACACAAGAAGCAAACACTATTCCGACGTACTGCAGACTTTGGGCACTGATCGTCCATCGCCTATGATCATCAATGACGACCCCCAAAATTGTGTTTTCATCGAGCACAAAAATAACGAGCACATGAAGAATCATGTTAAGTTCAAGCACATTGTAGTTGAGGATTAAGGTCTTCTTGTATGATGGTCATAGCATGAAGAGAGGAAATATTTGGACTAGAGAGAGTACTAGACTGATCAACAGCTTTGTCTGAAGTCTGAGATGTCCGAGACAGCTTTTTGAAACCTGGGACAATATCTTGGGTTGCGCTCAATTCTGCGAGGCAAGCTTCTCTATACATGTCCCGAATAGAAATAGATAAAGACTTGCAACTGAAATTTCTGATACCACCGCTTAGCAGTAAGTGAACATGTGGTAAGTTGTAAATCAGGATTGTTGCGTTCAGGAAGACGGCACAGCTTGAGGACTTCAATGTCACTCGGACAAGTAGATTTCTGTCTTGTGTGGATATCGTTCTGATAACAAAGACGCAAGGATTCTCGTATGACATACAGCCGGAATCATGACATGCGAGCTAGTAAGTTGATGAAATGGATATTCAAAGTTGTGGCTTGTGGGAATGGACGTCGAAAGTCATGTGGTTTTGATGCTATGTCACAACAGGTCTAGCTTGGTGGGTGGGCTTCCGAGCTTCCAATCGCACCTAGCTTGCAATTTTTCGCGAGAAGATAATTTTTGGAGGAAGCTTTACCACCGCAGATACACGATCCAAATTTCGAAGCACATTGCGGTAATTCTTCCAGAACGGTGGAGGAAAGTCGCAATTAAAACTTCAAGATGACGAGCATCGATTATTTGCTCCACGAGAGCTCGGTGGGCTATGCAATCTTCGAGGTTGTCCACCAAGCCGACACAGTCGGCAACCGATTGAAGGAAGTTCAAGATGCCAGTCAGGACCTTGCGAAGTTTGGAAAGATGGTCAAGCTTGTAAACTTTGCGCCATACAGGTGAGCGCAGATTGGACTGGTCTCTGGGTCGCAATTAACAGACATGCAGAGGGGCAGCCGAAGCTCTCGAAAACATTAATCTTGTGTCTGAAGGTGTCCTGTCCGAATACCTCAAGTCGAATCTTGAATTGAACCTCCCAAAGCCGTCGAAGAAGAAGAAGGTGGTCCTTGGTGTTTCGGATAAGAACTTGGCTGGTAGCATTAAGGCTTCGTTCCCAGGCGTAGAGTGCGAGACTGGCGAAACCTCAGAGGTGGTTGCAGACTTGCTCCGAGGACTGCGATTCCACGCAGGAAAGCTTCTCAAGGGTCTTCAAGAGGGCGATGTTGAGAGAGCACAGCTCGGTTTGGGACACGCTTACTCTCGCGCAAGAGTCAAGTTCTCCGTCCAAAAGAACGACAACCACATCATCCAGGCTATCGCAACCCTCGACCACCTGGACAAGGCCGTAAACACATTCTCCATGCGTGTCCGCGAATGGTACGGATGGCACTTCCCAGAGCTCGTCAGAATCGTCTCTGACAACCACACCTATGCCAAGCTTGCTCTTGCCATTGGTGACAAGAAGACCTTGACCGACGGCTCACTACACGATCTCGCTGCTCTTGTAAACGACGATGCGGATATCGCGCAGGCTATCATCGATGCGGCGCGCGTTAGTATGGGACAGGATATCTCGGAGACTGATATGGAGAACGTTTCGGCTTTCGCCAACCGTGTGGTCAAGCTCGCGGAGTACAGGAAGTCACTCTTCCAGTACTTGACTGATAAGATGGCTGTCGTCGCACCCAATTTGGCATCCTTGATTGGCGAAGTTGTTGCTGCCCGTCTCATTTCTCACGCTGGATCTCTCACCAACCTCTCAAAATACCCCGCCTCCACAGTCCAGATTCTTGGTGCTGAAAAGGCTCTTTTCAGAGCGCTCAAGACCAAGGGCAACACACCAAAGTACGGATTGATCTACCATACGAGCTTCATCGGCCGTGCTGGAGCAAAGAACAAGGGTCGCATTTCCAGATTCTTGGCCAACAAGTGCAGTATTGCCAGCAGAATCGATAACTTCTCCGAAGAGCCAACAACCAAGTTCGGTTTGGCATTGAGGAAGCAGGTTGAGGATAGATTGGACTTCTACGCGACTGGTGCTGCACCACAGAAGAATGAGGACGCCATGGTAGGACTATCAAATGCATAATACTGGAGAAATTGCTAACCCGTCACCCAGAAATCGGCCATGGACGCAGTCCTAGGTGATATTAAGGTCGCCGACCCAACCGCAGATGCCGACATGGCAGATATCGCGCCCCGGGCTATTCAAAAGCAGGAGAAGAAGTCCAAGGACAAGAAAGAGAAGTCAAAAGATAAGGAATCAAAGAAGGACAAGAAGAGAAGACACAGCGAAGCAGCAGGCGACGAGGAGGAGCTGAGCGAGAAGAAGAAAAAGAAGAAGAGCAAGAGAGAGTCCCTGGCGTAATGACCAACCGGAGCTGGTTGGACATGGCTTTCTCTTTTGTGTAAATTTGGGCTGGCTTCTGGCGCCCTGGTGTTGGCATTCGTCGTTTTCTCGCTTGTCTGTGTGTTGATTAACTGGCGTTAGATGGATACTCATATCGTTTGGGGAAAAGGATAAATTTACATGCACGCATCGTTCATCGACTTGGCTTGCATAATGTCTTGCTCCTGCTACTTCGGCGCTTGGTGTTCAGACATCCGTGGCCCGTTTGCTAGGTAGATAGAAGAATACTAGTCCTTGTACACTGTCTAATCTATCTCGTCCGTCTGGAGATTGTAGCTTGGGACTTTTGGCGCCCCATGACTGAGCTTTCGTTTCTTCACTGAAGAAATCGCATTGAGAAGCTCTTCCAAAAGGTTTATACTCGATTTACATTTTATTTGACATTGTATGTATGCACCAATCATCCACTTCCCTTCTCAGAAATCCAGATCGATGCCAAAAGAACTCCTGTAAGAACGCCGTGCCTTTCGCCATGCTAACCCGCGTCTTCACTGGCCCCTTTCCCTAAATCTCCCAGACCAAAAGGCAAGCTGTGAGGGCGTCCTTATGCTCCCTCACTACCGAACTCAGCCGTCCACTCCTCACTACGCTTGATGTCCTCGCCTGATACTGTTGGTCTCGAGCCCTTTACTGCCTTGATAAAGTCTTTGAGGAGGAGTGGAGGTTCCAGGAGCTTGTCAGAGTCGACTTCTGTCCAGGACATCTCCATTGCACCGGCATCACCAGGTGAACAGGGTGTTAACTTCTCAACACCGTTGTCCATTGCCTTTTATACGTTAGCACGAAACTGGAATATGCTCTTACATGACTTACCTTCTTGTAATGTGTTGCCATCTGAATCTTCCGTACAGGTTGCATGAGGGCATCCTGGACGGCAATACTGATATCACTTCCAGAGTACCCTTCACTCAGCTCTCCCAGAGTCCTGAAGTCAGCACCAGTGAGTTCGCAAGGTGTTGTTCCGACGCTGATTTCGAACATCTTCGTCCGTGCTGGCAGATCGGGTAGAGAGATGTGTACCCGTCTCTGGAAACGACGACGAATAGCAGCATCCAGTTGCCATGGGATGTTCGTTGCGCCTAGGACGAGTACTCCCTTGCTGTCTCGACCAACACCGTCCATCTGTACCAGCATCTCGGTTTTGATACGTCGGGAAGCTTCAGACTCGCCCTCACCACGAGGACCGCAAAGAGCATCCACTTCATCAATGAAAATGATAGAAGGCTTATTTTCTCGGGCCATTGCGAACAGTTGCTTCACTAATCTGCGAAATCGGTTGGCATATGCCATCAATTTGGATTCATCTGAACATACCTTTCACTCTCTCCCATCCACTTACTGACCAAGTCAGAACTACTAACACTGAAGAACGTGCTATTTGCTTCGGTAGCCACAGCTTTTGCCAAGTAACTCTTTCCTGTTCCAGGTGGTCCATAGAGCAAAATACCCTTCCACGGTTGCCTCTTGCCGGTGAACAGATGTGGGAACTTTATAGGCAAAATGACAGCTTCCTTCAGCGCCTCCTTAGCACCCTCAAGACCAGCGACATCTTCCCACTTGATATTTGGCTTATCCTGAAGAATGGCTCCTGCAAGCGCATTTCTCAGCTTCTTGCTATCAGCATCGACTTCCTCCTCTCCATCTTTCCCCTTGCCACCTCCTCCAGAGGTACTGCCATTTGCGCCAACCATCCCGGGCTTTTTGTGCTTCCCATCAGCATCTGCCAAATGCGACTTGAGCTTTTCCGCACGCTCCATGTATTCGCCCGCCTTCGCTCTTATCATCTCCTTGGATTTGGCGTTCTTCTCCCATTTCAGCGCAAGCATGAACAGTTCCAGGGACTGATAGTATAACTGGTACGCCTTCTCATATTCTGCGGCTGTGTCTGCCTCGATGGCTTTCTTTACCACGTCTATTGCGCGGCCGAGGAAGTCGGTGTTCGACATGGTGGAGGTGGGGGTATCTGGCGTCCGAAAAGGAGTCGAATGCTGACAAGCCCAGGTATGGCCGGGGTAATGAGATCACAAAGGGGATCTGCGCGATCCTTGATGTTCTACAGTCCTAATGCTCTGATGTTCCGAACAGTGAGTGGTTCGAGTGGTGAAGTGGACGTCGTAATATTCGGGACTTGGTGCTAAATGACGAGGGGACAACACGAAGTTTCGCTGCCGCGAGAGGACTTTGGACCACAGATAATCTCACAAAGCTAGGAATTTGCAGAGACTGTTCACTCGCAACCGCAGGAAGAGTGCCTGTCCCTGTTGTATTATGAGGTTTGTTGTTGACGGGGTAGGTTATTTGCTTGGCAGTGCTGCCTCTTTTTGCCCCGCGATTGCAGGCGGGCGCTAGTGCGGGTCCAGATTTTGATAGAGCTCTGGAGCTATTCTTGAGCTGCCACTTCATTTGGAGATCACACAAGACGTCAATCTGAGGATTTAAGAATCTACGCAAATATTTACGGCGTCCAAATTTCTTACAACATCCCAAGATCACAGTACGGGCGCGCAAGACTCCGAATTCGCAAATATGGCAGAAGCACAGCAAAAGCTCCAGAGTTTATCGGACGAGTACCAAAAGTTGCAGCAAGGTAAGCTCATCTCCTTGGAGAAGTATGGTTCCCTGACAACTTCGCCATAGATCTACAGAACAATGTCAACTCGAGACAACGGCTGGAGTCGCAACAGCAAGAAAACAAGGCAGTCCAGAAGGTTCGGCGCACGGATTTGCGATATGGGACGAGGAGCTAAGAAATGCAGGAATTTGAGGGTCTTGAAGATGATGCGAATATCTACAAGATGGTTGGGCCAGTGCTGCTGAAGCAAGACAAGACGGAGGCTGTTATGGCTGTCAATGGCCGACTGGAATTCATTGAGAACGAGATGTATGGTTTTGGCAGCTCAACTGCAAGGGCACATGCTGACATATGATCAGAAAGAGAGTAGAGAAGTTGATCAGTGATGTCGAGAATAAGAGTGATGCTGTGCGGTCACAGGTAAGCTACACTCGGCTTCTGGAATATAGACAGGACTAATAATTTCCAGATCATACAAATACAATCGGAGAGTCAGCCGCAGGGAAGCCAGCCTCAAATCGCGGCATAACTGAAAAGTGCATATTTGTCGGCGTTCAGGGGCATGCATGGCTGGCGTTTGAGATCAATACAAAGCATCTTTACCTTTCAGGATGTCATCTACAGCGCAATTGACGCTCTTATTCCGAGGGTTCTGACTTCATGTCGCGCACTTCTTCCATCTCGAATTGTATACCTCTGCGAGAAAGACTTCCTTCGATCGAACATGTGTTCAAGTGGATCCTGCTGTAGGACTGTCTTGGATATATAGCTATCGTACGAATTACTAGTTTATTGGCTGAATTGCTGGCTGAAATAGACATGTTGAATTCTTACAATACATTGTCCTCAAGTGAGGGCTACTCTAGCTCTCAAGTCTATAACCTGCCTACAACAGTTAGTTGTTTATTTCTTCGTTGCCAGCTTGGATCTGGTTCACGTAAAAATCTTTGTCTTGCTCGAATTGCTTCAAGCTGCGGCTCGCTGACGACACATTTTTCCTTATCGCATGTTGATAAACAAAGCCATGCCAAGTGGGCAGTCTGAAAACCTTCAGCTTCTCGCTCCCAGCATACCGCATGCTGGCTGGTGGACTATCGTTGATTATCGTTATTTCCTCCCCTGCTTTTCCTCCAATCTTCGCAGCGGTATACCTGCTTCTGGCAAGAAACAATGCCGACAGGCCACTTAGTAGAGTTCTCGACTCGACTCTTGAGATTAATTACTCGATGTCGGTTGGGAATTATAATAGCTACATGGTTAACGATTCATTCAAGCAAGTACAAACCTTGTTGTCAATACTAAAAAGGCCGTTTTTGACGACGTCCAATCACTGCAGCGAACATCATTTTACTCCTCCTTACATCTCTGGCACTTACAATCTCCTCCCAGCCATGAAGCCAAGCCTCGCTGACGTTCCTCCTTTACTTTCGCCAACAAATGTGGACCAATGTAAGTGACAAACAGCTCTTCATCTTTCTCCACGGCTTTTAAAACACCCAACTCCTCTTTCGCACAACCACACACAGGTGGGCTTTCCATGCCTACACTGGGATCGCAGCTGTGGTTGAACCAGCTGTACCAAGGCGACAGCGACATACAAGGTACGCGAAAGTATGTTGATGCTTTCATGTTAATTCTGAGATGGGGCCTATACAGCATGATGTCAACAGGCGAAGCTCATGATATGAGGAATGGACCTTCCACAAAGTCATGATCACCCATGAATTAAAACGCTCATCCTCAAATGCCTTAATGCTGAGAGTCTGCAGAGCTTCGATGGGACCCACAACCATGCTGTTCAAGGTCCAGCCAATTGTGGCATCAGTGGTGTTTCCAGATGGTGTCAATTGCGCAATGTTCGGGTGCAGCAATGGATGGGTGTTGGCCTGGACACAGAGCGCCAGAACACGCGCCAAAAAGAGAGGGACCTGGTCAGAAAATGCGAAAGCTGAATCAGTAAGAATACTGCTGCTTGATGGATAGCCTTTGCTTGGATTGACATCCCAGCCTGTCAGCTTCTTCAAGATTGACTCCTCTCGACATCCCCCGAATGACTTTGTGCCCTGTCGATAATTCCAGCAAAACTCTTCCCGCAGAAAACTTTGTGATAATATTTCTCTGCCACTTCCTGACATGTCGATCCACAATATCTCTTTTCTGGATAACACTTGGTGCTCTTGATTGCCTTGAATGATGAGAGTTGCTCGTAGCAGTTGTAGCATCGGGTTGTCGTTTGCTCCGGAGAAAGCGAAGGGTTGAGTAGCAGTGAGAATAGTATCAAGCGTATCAGTCGAGTTGCGAACATTTCATAGGCGGTAGTTGGGGACTGTTCCGTGGCAGGTAGAAGACGTTGGTCGGATTTCGAGGTAGTTGGACGATTCGAGAAGCTGTGTATTGGCATACCTGATCATCTCTGGTGTTGGGAAGCTTCCGAAATCTGGAGTCGCCCACTAGATACTATCAGCAAGGCTGGCAGAAATGCGTTTGGTGCGACCTACTGGATATATCGTAGCTGGTACTAAGCCTTAGAATAGTCGTTGCTTTCTATCTGCTCAAAGAAAGGTAATATGCAGTTGATCGATCTCCTTGACAATGGCGAAACTGTCTGCAAGATGCCTGACAAATATGGATTGCGGGGGTACAGCTTCACAGCTTCTTGGCAGGTCAAGATCAAGTCGACTGGCGATCGAGTTAGAATCAATGATTCGATCACTGTGTCACACCTCCAATGGTTGTTAGGTGAGGGACAGCAAAGTCAATCCAATGTCGAGAAGTGCTTGCGCTCGTCTCCACCAGAGACCTCCCATGCATGGACGGTTCTTCAGCCACTGCGTTGCGACGATGATAACATCTCTGTTCTTCTCGATTTCCTATCTCATATCAGCTGGAGTTTAACCAACGAGATGGCAACTTTCGCACCAATATTGGTGGGTTAGTTCATTTGTACATGGGTACCCAGCCGTGGGGGTCCATCGCTCGTAGTCCCAGTGTTGATCCATGATGTTTTCAAACTGTGATAAATCGCAATGATCTACGAGAAATGAAAAGAAGTGAAGGGAAATGGCGGGATGAGATGAAACTTGAGGGGCTTGCAGACGGAGGTGAGCTAGGTATGCAGCAGTCCGCTCATCAGTGGTGATGCGCGTCGGGGTCTTCTTGTCTGATAGATCTTGAAATACGTTCAAGAGATATTTCTACTAATCATGGTGAACATCAAGCTCACTGTAGTTTTCTCGGGAGGTTTGTCCCTAAGAGAAGGTATTCTGAGCTGATGTATGTTGATCGGTTGTGTTGACATTTACCAAAACATTCGCTTAATGCTGCGTACATACGGGGATTTGAGAATAGATTGCTGTGCTTTTACTATCTGTAAGTCATTAAAAGCATATTAAAAAAAAGCGAAATCTGGCGTGAAATATGCCAACGATGTTCTCGGAATGATTTTGCATAAGAATTTGCCTGGTCCACCCATATTCTGCAATTCCCTTCAACGCTCCTTCAGGCATCTCTGACACATGCATGCTGGCCCAAACCAGGATCTCAAAACCTTGTGCCTTTCGCTCTTCTTCAACGCAAGCGTCTCTATTGGTATGTATGTGACGAAGACCTCCTCTCCCTTCTGAATCGTCTTGACGGCCTTCATTTCCACGTCACATGCCAGCTCCGACTTCGGGACCACCATCTCCGCATTGTAGGAACAGCTATGGTTGAACCAGCTGTACGATGGAGAGAAAGATTTATTGGGAACGCCAATTTCGGAGCCCATGCAATTGTTCTTGATGCGATTCCTTTTCAGTCATGAGTTTGGACGTGTAGATATCTGGAAGAGTATTGTAGCTTACCACATAGTAAGAAGCACCCAGGTATCGAATCTCGAATCAGCAAACACGTCAATTCCAAGGATTTGCAATGATTTGATAGGTCCAGATACCATTCCATTGAGAGACCACATTGATTTGGACAATTCGTGTGGCATCAGAGGGGAGATTACTGGATGCTCAAGGGGATCGCAACCAGTTTGAATAATCATGGCGAGGAAACGGATCAGAAACACCGGTGTGTGGTCTGGGAATGCAAACCGATAGTCATCCTCGTGATGTTCGATTTTGTCAATCCAACCTGTGTAGTGGCCCAGGGCAGTCTTTCCTTGCGGGTATCCGATACCCTCCTTCTTCCCACCGTATGACGAGTGAGCAGCATCCAGAATCTCCGAGAAGGACTTGCCACAAATAGAAGAGTGGTAACAGCGAGCGATTCTTTCACACTTGGAGCTGCAGTACCGATAAACGGAGCAACACTCGCGCGTGTGGACAGTTGTACATGATGCAAGATCTGTGAAGCAGCTCCCACAATGGACTTCGGGCTGATCAAAGGATACCGCGAAAGGGTGTGACTCGGTAATGAGAGTCTGTCCTTTGGCGATTCGCTTGGTTGCAAAAACACCATAACAGGAGATCTCGCCCTGGTCACTTCCTTTACCACAAATCAGCGATGGCCGAATCTCCAAGCAATTCGAGACCTTCTTGAGATTCTTGTTGGCAGCTTGTATGGAGGTTGCGCTTCTGCTGCGGTATTCAGATGGAAGCCAAGGGTAGTTTCGGACGTAGTAGCTGCCGAAGCTGAGTAGCCTCTTCTGCTCTTGGAACGAGAATCCTTGTTGGCTATAGATTCTGGCGAGGTCATCAAAATTGAATTGGGCAGCTCTTCGAATATTGTTGAATTCGGTCGAATCCGAAGGATGAAGGCGACTTGCTTCAATGCAGGTCTTGATGACTTCTGGATATGCTGATAATTCCATCATGGCCTGTAACAGGGTGAAATAGCTGAGATAGTTAGATTTCTGCACCACCCAGTACGAAACACGGTATAGCCTACCTATTCTTCCGAGTCATCAGGATGATTTCATTCAT
The DNA here is from genome assembly GCA_017365405.1 of Cadophora malorum. Taxonomy (NCBI): domain Eukaryota; kingdom Fungi; phylum Ascomycota; class Leotiomycetes; order Helotiales; family Ploettnerulaceae; genus Cadophora; species Cadophora malorum. The sequence goes on from JAFJYH010000066.1 coordinate 47,917, forward strand.
CAACTTTCTGATCTCCTCCCCGTTGAGGCTCCAAATCATGCCATCAACGAGCAAGGTGTGCATCGCCGTGTTGAACCGTACTCCCTCCCCTAGTGGTGAATTGTAATCCAATCCGGCATTGCAAAGCATAATAGACTTGTAAGAATCAGCAGCCGAGAGCTCGGGGTAGCCTAATTGTAGCAAACGGCCCCCTCGCTGCATCCAGGAGGCATGCAAATATGGCATGTCTTCGATATTCTCAGTCATGGTAATGATGTTATATTGTAAGTCTTCTATTGCCTGCAAGTAATGTCAGTGAATTACATTTTACGAGGTTCATTGAGCACTCTCGCCTTCTTCGGAAGTCGTCCTCCTCTATTCACTATGGGGGTGCTGCTTGGCTTCCATAGCTTATGATCCCAAAGGTGATCCATCTCAATTATGACGAAGTTGAGTAAGAGATGGTGTAGCTGATTGCTTTAGAGTGCATGTAGATGCTGAAGATATGAAATTGTTTGGGAGCTCAAGGGACAACGTGTTTGAAGCGGTGGTGCCGATAGGATGTTGACTGGCAAGCAATGTTGCTTTTGCTCCTTTTCAAGAAAGAATCTCGCTGAGGGGTAGCTAAAAGTGTTTGAAGTCACGAACCGTAACCACTGAAGCAGCTTCGTTAAAGTCTGATCCGAGTGAATTTCTAGCAGAGGGGATGAAGGAGGATTGATTGCTTGTCAAATGCCTTAGGAACCAAGCATGCAAACGTGGAAGATGGAGAGTCTTACCTCAAGAAATATGCTCCAGCCTCAATAGAGTCATGCGGATGCTGGCAAGGGATGCTCTTGACGGAAGCGGGGAGTCTCAAGGAGAAAAGAAATTTAAACTTGGTGCTGGACGGGCCAGAGGGAAAAACATCGGCTTTGACAAATTGTCTGGCATGCAATAGTGAATCTATGTGAAATGATTTATAGGTGAATATTGCGTGAGAAATGATCTCTGACTTCAAGCTTAACTCACTCACTGTTCTTCATCCTCCTTACCTTTTTTAAGTTCTCAGCCTGGATCTACTCACGTTACTCACGAGTTATATTAAGAGCAGAAGGAGTTTCGTCGATTTTACTTCACAGACTGCATCTGGCTCTCTCATGATCCTTCGACATTGGTTTTGGCGTTCAGAAATTCCCTACAAGAGTGTAGCTGCTCATGCGACTGTAACCTCCGGTGATTATCTTCTACTAGATATGCCATATGTGGTCAATCTCCGTGGTTGCTTCCTCCTCTTCGCGAACGCTTTTTGTCACCATGCATCTTCTTCATTTTGAGTCTGACAGTGTTTTCGACTTTCTTCCTATAAAAGGTCAAGCAATTAGACACCATTCGCAAGTCACGTAACACGCAGGTTGAATCTTGGTAATGGTGGTTGTGCGCGGCATTTATGAAACGGAAAAACCTACAGATGTTCAATCTTCTGCCTCTGCTCTGGAGACGTGATACCAGGGACTCTCTTCTTGTATATCCGAGTGACCTCGTCATGGAGCCGAGTAAACGTCTCATCTCTGTTACCAGTCTGACTGCGGGTGGTATCACATTGAATGCTGATTGAATCAGATGAAGCAACGTAATAGTTGCTATTCCGGAGACCTTGATGAAGGACTTTGGGAATATGTCCCTGAAGAGCGTATATCGGCCAGACTGTAGTTGCTTTTGAGCTCGTCCTGTGTGGCGGTCAGAGCACATTACAATATTCTTTTCTGGAAGACATACTTGTTGACTTTCTGACCGCCAGGTCCCGAGGAGCGGGAGTACGTTGTCTGGCCTAGCTTAGCTGGAATGGTTGACTTGTTGAAATGCTGGAACCATTCTCGTGCAGCATTAAGCTCTGCAGCCTCACTATCGTTCCCAGACTGTGATGAATAGACTCTGGGATTCCGAAAGAGCGAAAGCTGCCGTCGAAGCTGGGAGGAAAGAGGTTGTAAAGTACGATACTGGAGCATTACAGCAGGAGGTTGACGCGTTTTCAGATGATCTAATAAGCTTGCAAATGAGGCGAGAATGAATGGCAAGCATATGTATAGAAGGTGACAAAGTCTAGCTCCTCCGTAATTTGGCCCTTTTCACTGCCGACTGCGCTCAAGAATTGATCTACAATTCAGCAAGGCCCATGGTCTTCAGAGTGAAAGGGACAGGCAGACAGCGTCATTGGCCTTCTGCCACATGGTGGAGCAAGGATAGAGAAATTCGAGGTCTGGATTGCAGTTTATGGAAGCGAACCCTGGGATAAATATGCGCTTACCCATTTCCGGTCTAGCCGCAATCAGTGAGCTAGTTTCGCGCAGGGATTAAAATCTGCTTGTCATCTCGAAAGCTTCTTGCCCCTCCTCAACCAAACCACCATAACAACCACAAAAGCCTTTCCTTTCTCAACGATAAATGTCGAGCTGATGCACAAATATCGGCTTTAGAAGAGACGCTCGACGTCAGAAAACGCCCTTGTTCTTACCTAACTCTTCAGTCAAAAGGAGTCTCGAAAACCTTGAATCTCGACTCCAAGCCGCATTCAGCCTCATCCACCCTTACCTGGCTACCTCTCCATCCTTTCATTTCAGTGTTCTGAGCCCATCCCTCCCCATTGCCACTCTCATTGTAGTCCTGGAGCTTTGCTTCGACTATTTGCAGCTCCATTCGCTTCGAGGTTGACCACCACAGCCCTCCAGTGTCGCCGCACACAGCATTCATGCCACACGAGACTCCCGAGTTCCATACAAAGACTCTGTCACCGATCTCTCCCCTTCCAATCCATCCAGTCGAGCCATCCAGCATATCTGTTCTCCGAAATCAAATCGACCCAATATTCAATATGACTTCGACACATCTTGATCCTACCATTCCCTCCCCAGCTGTAGATGCGACAGCAGAACCCATTTCCGATTCCATACCAGTGAAGCCCGATTCCCCATCAGCCGAGTCAAGCTTTTCCGACGCATACAATGAGGAATCGGAGGGAGGAAAGGAGGACAAGAAGGACATAACTGTCAACGAGGGTTCAGATGTCAGCGACGACTATGCTATGACATTCGATTCTGATGGAGAAGAACGCGCAGATAGTGGGGACATAGCACAGGCAAACATTGAGCCAGAGCCAACTTCTCTACCTGCACAAACTACTCTATCTTCTCCTATTCCTCCAACCGACACTTATACCGCCCAAAATGTTTCCCAACCAGGCCCAGGTGCAATTCCTACCCCTCCCAGCCCTTCCACCCTCCCAAATACCGCCCACGCCTCCGAAGGCTCTGATGTCAGTACCACCCAGATATCGATGGATACGACAGAAACCACACCCCACACATATGAAGCCATTGCTAGCGGCGACATAGACATTCAGCAACTGCTGGACAACATCACGGCCAATGCGGAAAAGAACGAAGCGGCTGCTGCTGCCATTAACCCAACTACCCAGCCATCTGCATCTCTCCCAAAAGCCAGTCCCAGTTCCGGACTCCCTCCTCATTCGAGTTTGCCTCCACGTCCCAATCTTCCCCAAAAGCGACCATATGATGATCAACCAAAATATCATGCAAATACCCCAGGTCTCCCACCCGCCGCTAGCTCATATAGACCTCCTGGCGTCGCTTCAGCTCTAATTGCTGCTGGCGCTCCAGGTACGTCTACTGATCCTAGAGGTGGGCTTCCCCCTCCTCCCACAGCATCCTTCCGGCCTCCCCCACCCTCTGCTCTTAGTTCAGCAACTCAAGCTTCATATTCCCAGATCAATCGTTTGTCTGCTGCCCAAGCTCAGCAGGCTCAAAGCGTTGAATCTCAGGAAGAAGCTGATGAACTAGATGCGAAATGGGGACCAGAGGTCCAGAAGGTTTACGACGAATTCCTCGATAATGAGCGCATGTACGTCACAGAAGGTCTTTGGGATAGGTTCCCTTTGAACTCCCGACTCTTCATAGGTATGTGCATGACGCTGTGAATTTTTCAAACACAAGCTGACATTTCGAACAGGAAATCTTCCAAGCGAAAAGGTCACTAAGCGAGATATTTTCCATGTTTTCCACCCCTATGGCAAGATTGCTCAGATCTCGATCAAGCAAGCTTATGGCTTTGTGCAATTCCACGACAGCTCAGCTTGCTTTGCAGCTCTTGACCGCGAACAGGGAGCAGAAGTCAGAGGAAAGAAAATGCGTAAGTCATATATTCCAGTATTCAATAATCGATCAACGTTGACCATTGTTTAGATCTGGAGATTTCAAAGCCACAGAAGAACACTCGTAACGCATCGTCTGCTGCCCAAACACCTGTCCGTAGGTCAAGATCACCAGACTATTCTAGAGGAAGCATGCCTGACCGTGGTGGTCGCCAACCACAAGGAGGTCGGAACGGAGATCGATATGATGGTCGATCGGCACCGGCCATGCGTCAAGATGAGTATGGTCGCCCATTGCGCATGCGTGACGACTATCGGCCCGTGAGACAAGTCTCCCCGCCTCGAGGACTCGCACGCGGTCGCGATGAGTACGCTCCTCGTCGGGATTCGTATGAGGGTCGCGAGAGACGTCGCAGTCGTTCACCAGGTTATGGTCACCGCGATAATGGACGATATAGAGAGCGAAGCCTGAGTCCTAGAGCCCGAGAGGCAATGGATGACGAGGATCTCCAGATTCCTCGACGCGACCCTAGAGCAATTCCTGACGTTCAGATCATTCTCATGGATCAACTCGATCGGGCGTTTGTCTCCTGGGTTGAGTCTGAGATGCGAAACCGAGGTGTCAACGTCGAGGTGATGTTCCTCAGCCCTCGACTCTCGCTCCAAGCAGTCATTCGAAGACAAATTATCGAAGGAGTCCACGCTGTTTCAAAGCTGGACATGAGATCTCAAAACCAAAGCAAGATTCCGCTTCAAGTTTTTGACCGTCAAGGAGGAGCCAACAACGTTCGGTTCGACGAGTATCAAGATCTTGACCCTAAGATTGCAGCTGAGCTTGTCATCCGCGCAAAAAACGCCCCGCCACAAGTTCATCAACCTCAAGCATACGCTCCACCGCAGTATGCCCCTGTCCAGCCACCATACCAACAACCGGCTCCTGCACCTGCAACAGCTACCCCTAATCTCGGAAGCTTGGTCGGACAATTGGACAATGCTACCCTGCAGAAGCTTCTTAGCACTTTACAACCACAGCAGCAACAGAATAATCATGCCGTCGCAGCAAACTCCTCGATTGATCTCGCGGGCCTCCTTGGTGGCTTTGCGCAACAACAACAACAATCTCAACAGCAAAGCTACCAACCTCAGCCCCAACACCAACCACCTACTGATCCCTACGCGAGTCTCGTCAACAACCCGGCTCTGGCCTCGCTTCTTGGTAATGGTGTTCCACAACAACAACAACAACAACAACAACCAGTCCAAGCACAACCTCAAGCACAATCTGCACCTCAGCAACAAGTCCAGAACATCATGGCGCAACTCGCTAGATTCCGGCAATGAATAATGGTAATCCGCAGACAATTTCGATAATCACGACAAAATCAGTCAGGCGTTTCCGGGGCGTTTCTGCTTTTCTCGCCAGGAGTTTATGGATGGGTCTAGAGTGCCACGGCTACGAAATCTCGCTTGGGCCACTGGAGTTGCAGGGTTTGTGTTTCCTTTATTTCATTCGAAGGATGCACGTATGGTGTGGATGGAAATGATTTTTTTCTATCGGAGAAGAGTTCTATGATACAGGATTCTTGTGAGCCTCCGTGCACTCAATCCGTCCTGTTCCGCCTTCCGCCGGTCTGATAATTACAAACGCCGCTCTTCGCAGAGGAATGCTGATGCAATGATACTCTATCCTACATTTTGTATGTACATGGCGATTCTTGAGTCGTAAAGTTCATCGCGTCCACTTGCGGACTCGCGAGCAATAAAATTACATCTTCGTATTTCTCGTGCCAAATATGAGACATCAGCTGGATGAGTGAAGTCTAGTCTTTTCGAGGAGTTGCGAAGGTGTTGATGTCAGAAATACAAGCGATGCTCCAACAGCCTTATAGCTTTACCTTTACATCGGAGACTTTGACAGGCCATGCTGATGGCCTAGTAATAGTCAGTATATGCATGAAATATCACTAGGACAACCATACCTCGTCAAAAGCAAACTTTCAACAGATACCTTCTCCCTCGACTTCAACCATGCATTTAAATCGCCCTTCAAGCCCTTCTCCTGTCTCCCTAGCACATCCAGGCCCCTCTCTACGAGCGCCATCCTAACCTCCTCAACATCCATATCCTTGACACCTCCAGCCCTCCCAATCAACCTATCATCCATCTCCAAATACTCCACCCTCCTCTTAACCTTCCTCCTCAACACACCCGTCGGCAACCCGGGCAATTGTCCCCCAAGATAATCCCACGCACTAGAAGAAAGTCCCAAACTCCAACTAATATGCAACAACTGCATGCGATTCAGCGCCTCTATGCCTCCCTTCTCCGGAAACTTCGCAGTCAAATTCCGGAACGATATCCTCCGCCTCTCTTCAAGCTTCGCCCGATCCGACTGTATCTGCTTCGGTATCCTACACGTCCAAGGCACAATACTCGTCAGAGCAATAACCACCAACGGCGTAAACTCCCCACAGACAAGCAACACCAAAGCGAACATAGGCACACGCTTGACATCGTGCCAATTGCGTGCTAGCAGCTGGAATTCAGAGCGGGTTAATGACCCTGCTTTGACTGCTGCGGCGAGTGACGAGGAATGGTTCTTGTCGATGGTGGATTGGAGGGGTTGAGAGGCTTTGTAGTTGGTGTAGATGTTCTTTATGCCAGTTTTGTAGAAGGCGACGTAGGATTTGCCGAGGGCGAAGAGGTAGCCTGGGAGGGATTGGGAGGGTTGGCGGGTGGGTGTTTGGAGGGGTGCTGGGAGGGTAGTGAGGGGGCCGTTGACGGGGTGCTGCTTCGATGAGGTGGTTTCTTTGTTGCTCGAGGTGGTGGTTGTTGAAGCATAGCGGAAGAGCAAGAAGGTTGTCGATTGTATGGAGGGGGAACGACTGCTGTAGGAAGATATTCGTGGAGAGATGCCAGATTGGATGCGCTGGTAGCGACAGGCGGTGCGCAGACCGCGCAGAGTGGTTGTGTTCATTGCATGGAAATATGTGTATGTAAGAAAATACAATTGAGAAGGAAAAGAAGGAGAGAATAGAGCGAGATAGCACTACGTAGGTGGAAAGAAAGTAAATAATTTCGTGACGTTGATGAGATCTACAGGGATAGTTACTAGCGTTCCCGCTGTTCAACGGGGCTTGCAGTGCCCCGCGGGTCCCGAATTTGGGGAGACGGTATGAGATATGCGTAGATAGTATGAGGGATTCAGTGGCGTCGGGAGATTCGAAACTTTGGTCTAGAGCCGTTTTCTTCTGATATCACTCATGAAGTCGGGATTCTCAAAGCCGTTGAAGCATGAAATGACTTTTAAGTTAACACCACTCATCTTTCCAATATTCTCAAACATATTGTATGCTGCAGCTTCACTTCTTCTCACAAATCGAAAATTTGAAGCTGTCCGGATCTGGCTCTCCAACCCCTGTGAAGATCAACTCGCCAAAGCTCTTGTTTTCCGAGCCAGCCAACCAGACGCCTCGAATTGCTCCTTTGAAATCCGTGCGAGTTTCGAACACCACATAACTTCCGGAAAGGACAAACAGTCAACACTGGCTACACCTCGACTATTCTTTCCTTCAAATGACTGAGATCCGGTGGCGATCTTGGGGACTTTGAAAAGTTGGATTGATACAGTCCTCTTATGGACGAATTCCGAGTTGCAGAGTATTGATAAGCAACGTCTTACTGCAGCTCAAAGTCCGGATAAGTGACTTGTGTACGAAAAACACTTGTCATCTCGACCTCACCGTTCGCCTCTGATACACGATCGTGACAATGGGCTGGCCATACAAAATCATCCTCGAGCTTACAGAGGAGCAAAAGCACGATCGACGCATTCTCCTAGATCGCTACGGAGTGTACGCGCAACTATCCGCTCTCATCCCAGTCCTAGGCTACCAGCTGTACCGTCTAGCACTCTGGGTCTCATTCGCGAGACAGAGGTCTAAAGTGAAATATTCTGAGGTTCCGAGTTCGCCAGTTTCCAAGCATGGAAGGGGTTCTAATACTGGGAGTGTGGTGACGAAGTGGAGGGAAGTTAGGTGGTGGCTTGGAGGAGAGGTTGCGGAGGGGTGGGGAATTCGAGGGCAGTGGGTTGCGGGGATTGTTTGGAGTTGTCACTTGTTGTATTTATGTGTCAAGGAGACGGGTGATGGTATGTTTCTGCTCTCATTTGACTGTGTTGTTTTGCTTCCGCTATCCCGAAAGGTTGTTGAAGTGGCCAGCAAGGTCTGGTTCCCCTCTTCACTTTCTTTTTATATACTATCAAGGGACTTGGTTAGACACTTTTAACCTCATACATTGGGTATTTCCAATCATCATGTCTATTTCATTTCATTGCAATTGGATTTCGTCATAATCATGCGTTCTTACTGAGAAGATCTTCACATGATAGTCCACGATTACACCTGCTGATACTTCATAGACTACCTCCACATCACCAAGCGATTCGGAGTAATTGCAGCTTCCCAGCTACCCATTCATTACATGCTATCCATGAAGTCTCTCTACTCCCCGCTAGCATTTGCCTTCAAAGCCTCTCACGAGGAACTAAATCCTTGGCATCGAGTATCTGGCCGTATCATATACGGTCTCCTGATCTGCCATGCAACATGGTATTTGAACTTCTTTGTTCAAGTAGGAGTTCTCCAGAAGCGTCTCGCGGCTCCGGTCGTCATCATTGGAGTACTCGGCTTTGCCATGCTTTCTCTCCTCGTCACAACAAGTCTGGAAACCGTACGCAGATGGAGCTACAGAGCTTTCTTCGTTTGCCATCTCATTATCGGAGTCACTTTGATGCCACTCCTGTTCTTCCATGCAAAACCACTCCGGATATACGTGGTCGAGGCACTAGCATTATTCGTCTTCGACATTGTCTGCAGAAAACTGGACACAGTGACAGGATTTGCAACCATCACAGCAGTCCCCAACACCAAACTCGTCAAGCTTACCATTCCAGTCCCTCAGTCCAAGATCCATAGATTTGCAGCCGCTCCAGGTCAACATGTCTACTTGCAAATTCCACCAGAGAGCACACCAGCAAAGACAAGCTTGCCTTCCATTCATGATCTTTGCTACAACCCCTTCACCGTGGCTTCCGTCTCTGAGCATGATGTGACGCTGGTGTTACGCACATTGAAGGGACCAACGACCAAAGCTCTCGAACATCTTTCACGCTTGAATAAGGCTAGACCTCCACTCAACATCGAAGGTCCTTTAGGTTCAAGTCGAAATTTCCCGAACCTGGCGAGAGAGTATGATCGAATTGTGCTGGTGGCAGGTGGTGTAGGCGCTACATTCATCATGCCGATCTACAAGTCTGTGCAAGAGCAGTTGGTGACTGAAGGCAAAAGTCCAGATCGAGCGACGTTCGCGTGGTCGATGCGCTCTACTGCTGAAGCTAGTTGGGCGATTGATCCCGAAGCTGGTGATACTCTGTCTGAAGACGAGAATCTGAAGCTTTATCTCACGAGTGGGTTCCTCGCGGAGGAGAATCATGGCGATGAGGAGCTCTTGCCTGTTGATGGCAGTGTGGAACTGACAGATTTGACGAGTGATGAGGAGGTCAAGGGTGTTAAGGTCACGGGAGGGAGGAAGAGGCCAGACTTGAAGGCTATTGTGGATGAGTCTTTTAGGTTGGGCAGGGAGGAGAGTGTGGCTGTCCTTGTTTGCGGACCGAAGATTATGGCGAGGGAGTTGAGGAAGCATGTTGGAGTTTGGGTTGCCAGGGGAAGGGATGTGTGGTTCCATGACGAGAGTTTCGGGTGGTGATAATAGAGTGAGAAGCAAAATTTGAGCTAGATCCACGAAATCACTTTCCCAAAACGAATGATTCAGAATGCCTGGTCTAGGCTGAAGCTGTTGCAATGAGGTGTTACTAGTCCGCTGAATTAAGAGTATTAAGTACTTCTTCATTCTTACATGCTTTAATTCCGTATGAACTCCTACAAAGCGTCGGGGTACAAGAAAACACCTTACTTGAACATGCTCTTGAATGGAGCCCTTGAATAATAACGAATAAAGCCCGCTCCAAACTCCAGCCAAGAAAAGCAATCCATAAGATCATAACACATATCATCAGTCCGCCCTCTTCTTCGCTTCACCATCCACGTCCCCCGCACTGCTCGCACTCGGCGTCTTCAGACCCTCTCCCTCCGCACTGTCCGTACCAGCGGTATGCTCATCCTCATCCCAACCATCCTCAAGATTCTCATCCCAATTATCCACTTCCTCATCCAATGTCCTACTCTGCGTTGTCGTTACTCCTCCATCCCCTCTAACCTCCCCACTCTCCTGCGCGCCAACACCTTCTCCAAGCTCGAGGTCCTCCTCGCCTGGCACAACTTGATAGTGTTTCGCCAGCCGTTTCCTCTCCAGCATGCGCATATGGTACCAAGAACTCAATCCCAGCGCACCCAGACTCCCCACCACATTAGCGACTATATCGTAGAAGTCGAACTCGCGGCCATTAGGTAAGAAACCCTGTAGGAACTCTGAACCAACGCCCAAGAGCCCGGTGCAGATTACGAGGGTGAGGTTCAGGGTGCGGCGCCGCGAGGTGTCAAGGATCCAGTAGAAGCAGGTGGTGAGGATGAAGAAGGTGAGGAAGTGGAGGACCTTGTCGTTTATGAGGGAGTCGACTTGGAGGGAGGAGAGGCCGGCGTAGGCTGCTGTTGCGGCGAGGAAGAGGAATGCTCCTGGGGTTTGAATGTTAGCTTTGCGTTTGCGAGGGGATTGGGTGGGCTGAGGAGGGGTGCGAACCGGCGAAGGGAAGTCGTATTCTCATGATGATGGAATTGTAGTTTTATGATTGCGGGAGGGTTTGGAGCATTTCAATGCTTCTCAATGCTGCGTGGAATGCTGTATTTGAGGATGTTTGGGGAACGTTGGAGGTAGAGAGGAATGATGGTGGTGGTTTTAGGTTGCAGCCCAGGTGGGCTGGCTGGATGTAAAGGACAACGTAGAAGCTGGTATATTCTACGGGCGAGTATTCTGTTGATTCAAGCTCAAGGCTCCGGAATTGTCTCGTAGTAGAGGTACAGGTGGTCTTCGTTGAATGGCTTGGATGGGGGAAGTTGGAGCTGTTGGGTGAGGAGCTGGCGCAGTTCGTGTGGCTTGTAAGGGAAGATGTCATACAGGCCGGTTGACCAACACCCGGAATCTAACTGTATTGCCTCTTGTTCATGGACTTTGGTACAAAATTTACTCGTCAGAATACTTGAACATATAGTGATCTACAGATACATCTCGTATCATTTTGTAACATGGCACAGCGGTATTGTTGTTTCTTCTAATGGTCACAGCTATCCATAGTCATGTTCAGTATCAGATAAGCGAATTCTCTGCAAGTGTCCGGCCATGGCTACGATCTACTTCGTGAAGAAATGCCCCGAGTTGATGGAAGGAATGTTTCTTGAACTGTGTGTTAATGGAGAATGGATCTGTATTTTCATTGTGTTGTAGAATAAATAATTCAACATCCATTGTCTTGAATGTCTAGAATGAATTTGGCACTTTGACTGATGCGCTAACCTCTCTTTGCCCCCTGGCTGATGTCGGCTGCAGCCCAACTTCAACGACAACTCAAAAGCTCGTCGCGACGAGAATCATCAGGGACGCGCCATATCATCAAAATCATCCATTTTCGAGCATCGCATATTGAGATTCGATGAGGACAACAATCCTGAGACCCTGTTGAAGGAGCTTTCACGTCGAAATCCACCCTTGGTGGCTGCCAACGCTTCGCTCATGAGGGGATATCATGTCGCGAACATCGAATGGACAATCATGGCAGAAATCGCAGTTTCTGGGCAACAATAATAGCAGCAAGTCTCTGCTCCGCTATCGCGACAACAGCTCGACTCCCAGTATCGCAGCTCCCGATGATGCCGTAATGGACGACCCCGGTGTTGCAGGCGGCCTCGATGATGCTGTGGCAGACGAGTCCGAAATTCAACGGCAGCTTTTCAAGGATTTATATCTGCGGTCTGAAGTCAAAATCGCGGGACTCTTTGGCAACAAAGGCTTGCAGGGACAGGATACTACGGAGGATAATTCGGCCGCGGATGCGCAATTGGCGATAGAGGAATCCACTGCGGTGGAAGCTGCCGCGGTTGAGCAAGCACCCAAGAAGTCTGCGCGGACTATCGATGAGGACAACTACGATGACGATGATGAAGACGACGAAGACGATGGAGGTCAAGATTCGCCGCTGAAGAACAAGAATGGAAATGCCCTACTCTCTCCCTCGAAATCCGGCAGTTCTCCTGTATCCTCGGATATATCTCCAACCAAGCAAGCCGAATCTAACAAAGACGATGCAGCGCCAGCGGAACCCAAGTCTTCCGAAGATGCGCGCAAACAGTTGGAGGAAGCCAAGAAGGCTACAGAGGAGGCCGCAAAGCGCAGCTTTCATACCTTGTTCTATACCTTGGAGAATGATCGCATAGCTATGCTGGAACAACAGAAGCTTGAGGAATCCGAGAAGCAGATTGATGCGGAGATGGACCACTCAGGAAATGCGAATAACGCGAACGGACAGAATGGCGAACATCATGGATCCCTGAGCAGTGCCAACTTGGGAGCCTCGAGTTTGACACTGAAGCATCTTATTGCGCGGATCGATCTCAAGCGCGACCAAGTCCGAGCTTCGGATGCCGAGTTACGATCATTGATGAACGAAGTTCGGAAGAATAGAAGCAAATGGGCAAGCGAGGAAAATGTACACCAGGAAGAGCTGTACGAAGCTGCGGAAAAGGTTTTGAGCGAACTCAAGGCTATGACAGAGTATTCAGCTCCATTTCTGACCCGGGTGAACAAGCGAGAGGCCCCGGATTACTACAATGGTAAGGAATATCGATTCCAGTTTCTGCAACAGTGTCTAACTATAAACAGTCATCAAGCATCCTATGGATCTGGGAACTATGACTAAAAAGCTCAAGACGTTGACCTACAAGTCCAAAAAGGAGTTTGTTGACGACCTGGATCTTATATGGAGTAATTGTCTGAAATACAACGGTGACATACAACACCCATTAAGGCGAAATGCGAACTCGATGAGAAAGGAAGCAGAAAAGCTAGTACCTCTGATTCCGGATCTTGTAATTCGACCTAGAGCTGAAGTTGAAGCTGAGGAGCGTCGCAAGCAAAATGGAGGCGAAGATGATGCCGGTGACGACAGCGACGATGAACCGATTATGTCTTCTCGAGGACGCAAAGCTGGTGCTGGAGCCAAAGGCACGAAAGCCAGAAAGGCTCGCGAAGAAAGCACACCTGGTGCTGAGCAAAAGCCAACGCTCCAACTCAATGGACTACTCGGCAGCATTGGGAATGACGGATCTGAAGCTGGGCTCGATGGCAGTCAGAATGGTTTTGCAACTCCCCCAGTTGGGTCGATAACACCTGGTGGAATCAATGGAGTCGCAGGTCATGGAAGTCAAGCTGATGGAGATGTTGACGGCCCTTCTATCAACGGCATCACACTCGGCCAGGCTCTCGGTGCTGCTGCGGACGATCTCCGAGAAGATGAGGAGTACAAGATCTGGAAGCAAGTGACCAAGAAAGATAGAGCACTCATAGCCAAGGAAAGAAATCGACTCTTCAGAGGCGACAAGCTCAACCCAGATGAACCTGCGTTACTTCGCTCGAAGGCAGGAATGAGAAGGTGGCTTCGTCAACAGAAGCGAGCGCAAACCGACTCGTCGAGCTCGAACTCCAATGGAAACTCCAAGGACGCAATTCAAGGAGTAGAAACTCTCGCTGAAGGTATGGAAGGTGAAGAGGAACGGATGATACCTGATTACTACGACTCGCTCTCAGCAATCCCGGAAATCGACCCTAAACTTCAATGGATCGAAGATGCGGACGGTCAACTGGTCGATCGAGGGGAAGAATTCCTTCGCATGGTCCCAAGTGGCCACTTTCAGGCCCCCAAAAGTGTTTTGGCTCAGAGAGTTGAAGCAAATATGAGGCAAATGCAAGAGACGAGAAAAATATGCTCCAAAATCGGCGTCATCAAACAGATGCAGTTGCAGGCACAAGTATGTCTTCCTTGTTTGTGGAGAGTTCAATGCTAACATTTGTAGATGTATAATAATCAATTTCCCAAGTACGAGCCGGAACCATTCATAGAAGCCGATATTGAGCCTCATGTCACCTCCGACGACGGGCCGATTATGGCAACATGGGTCTGCAAGGCCGCTATGCAGCGATCGATTGCGAAGCTCTGTTATCATGCTGGTTTTGAGGAGCTACAGCCAAGTGCTTTGGATGTTATTACCGACATCGCGGGTGACTTCTTCACCAAACTTGCTCAGTCCTTCATTGTGTACCGAGAAACACCGAAAGTTCCTGCAATCACAGCACTCCCGGACACAGGCGCAAAATGGCAGCCACGATTTACTGACGAAGAAGTTGTCCTTCATACTCTCAGCGAGAATGGTATGGATGTCGAGGGTCTGGAGAGTTACGTGAAGGACGACATTGAACGTCTCGGTACCAAACTTGGAGTAATGCACGACCGCATGAAAGCTCATCTTTCCGATCTACTTCGACCAGCGCTTGCTGATGGAGGTGCTGACGGATCTGGTGCTTTCAAGGACGGTAGCGAGCAGTTCGTTGGGGGTGACTTCGCTGAAGAGCTTGGTGAAGATTTCTTCGGATTCAAGGCCCTCGGATTGGACAGCGAATTCGGAATGTCGAGTCTGTCTGTTCCGCTACATCTCCTCCACACGAGACTTTACCAGAGTCAACCGAGCGCTGTTGTACAGAATGCTTCAGCAGAAATTTTCGACGCTTTACCACCACTAGAACCCGTCACAATCGACAATATCCAGGGTGCCATTGGTCTGGTCAAGAACTTTTTCCTTGCAAAATTGCACGCCAACGGAGACGTGCCCTTGTTGGAAGACGAGGAGCTACCTGTCAAACAAAGACCATCAAGACCTCGACTAGGACCCACAGGAAAGATTACGAGTCCAAGAAAGCGGCCGCAAAAGGAGCAATCTGGCAACTCGAAGAAAAAGAAGAAGCTGGATAACGGCACTGCTGTGGATCCCGCCACCGGCTCAAAGACTGGTGTCAATGGCAGCCCCGAGAAGCCAGGTCTAGGGTCGGCAAAAAAGCTAAAAGTCCTTCCTAATGGCGGGCCGGTCTCGATGGAAAGGGCAGAGAGTTCTCAAGGAAACGCAAGCAATACCGAGAAAGACGATGTCAGTGCCGTGGGCATGATGAGCCCAGAGAGTATTGAAAGGTGATGATACGCCGGGATTGGATAAGGATGGATACCAGTGCCAATCATGAAGGATCGAGTAGACTGATCTGAAATGATGTCTCTTGTGTTGATAAAAACACTCGTTCTCCGCCTAGATGGATGTGAATGAACACGACTCTTGGCCTCACATTCGTTACGCATGGGTTACGATCAGCGGGCAATAGGCGCCAAAAGTACATATGGGAGGCGGCGTGGCATGTACGCATGCCAGACCAGGTCAATGAATAATTGCTTCTTCTTTCGCTTGCGAGCGAACACAGGCGATGTTCGCCGTTGCTTTAGTTAATTTTGTGAATCTGTACGATCCCAGACATTTTGCATTTTTAATGCTATTTTTCCTTCTTACGTTGCATTTGCGAGTGTTGTTCACTTCAGGTTCTGGCGCGGGTTTCTGTGGGCGTTCTTATTTCTTTTGTGAGGAGCACAGCTTGGAGGCGCGTACGGTGGCATGGCATGGCACGGATGATATGTTATGATCTGCATTGTCGATGGGTTTCTGGGTGGTCTGCTGGACTGGTCTAACTTGGGATGGACGCAATGGGTGGGTTGAATGGCTCATTTGATGGGTATCTGTGGCTGGCTGGATGGATGGATCGCTACATGAAGTATGGATTTTGCTTTGGCATTGTGAGAATCTATGGGACAAGTGTGAGCGGGACTACGTGCGTAGCTTCTGATGCGCGAGAAAGTTGTGGCTTGTGGGAGGTAAAAGGGGCGGAGAACATCGGGAGAAAGAGAAGCGAGGGTTGTATTCTATGTGATGCTGAGCAGACGAATGAATGCCTGGCTTTGACAATACCGCGTCTTTTGGATTGTGCCGTGAGGTCACTGACTGCTCCAGCTTCAGCTTTTTTTTTTTGACATCGTTCCTTTCTTGCTTGGCTGTTGTCCTCCCAGAGGCAATTGCTTCCTTGCTTGTCATACTGTATGTCATTGCGGGTTTTCAAACAGACGGAACGTGAGTTGTCCTTTCGCTGTGAGAAGTCCAGAGTCATCTTGGAGTTATACCGCCTACCTCGATCACTGTTCTTTGCAATTCCATAATTACTGTATGTGATCACGCTCTTAGGAACTTATGTTGACGAGAGCTTTTCATTTGCTATTTTTAATTAAGTTTCTGCATACCCCTGTTTTGAAAGTATCCTGCTTTTCGCTGACATGCTTTAGAAGGCCTTTCTGTGATACGTGAAAGTGTTTGTGCAAGAAGAAAGCCCAAGTAGTACTAGAAGAACCATTCCGTTGCGTGGAAACCTCGATATCAGAAATCATGCGCTATTGGCCAGCAGAAATTACCAGAGATGATTGGAGTGCACAATACACCTAGAAGCCCACTGTTCCCTTGAAAAATCAGCAAGACGCATCGGAGCATCTATGGACGAGGGCGTCCTCCACCAGGAGCCAAAACGTCAACCAAGTGGTTCTCAACACTCTCAATGGAGTTGCAGCAGGCTTCGTCATCGCAGTACATGATAGCCGTCTTGACATCTGGAATCATGTACGTGGGATTCTTGACCTTGTACTTAGTGCATAGATCGACCACGTGCTCCATGTTTTCCAGCAGAGTAGCTCCAGGTCTGGTTCGCTCTAGATCATCCTCGTCAACATACACAATCTCGAACTCGACAGGGCGCTTTCCGGGTTGCCAATCAGCGCAGCAAGCGGCATCGTGAACCACGAGTGTGAATGTCTCGAGTGCGGTGAACTTTTGAAGAGGGTTGACGGTCTCGTCGCAATTCCACATCTCGAAATCGACCGCGAGATGCTTGATCTTGGAGCAGATTTCGTGAGTGAGCATGTCAGTGTACAATTCCAAGGGGTCACTGTCTTCATCGAACTCAGTGTATGAGATGTAGACGATGGTGTTGTCTGGGTCGAGTCTGGCGTAGCATTCTCCATCGGGTGTGTTGATACGAACGCTCCATGTCTTCAGTGCTTCGTCTCGGAACTCCTTGTTGACTTGATGGAGAGTGGGGTTGTCTGAGTAGACCTTGTGTTTGTGGTTGGATCTGTGGTAAGGCCATCCGTCTGAGCCAATGCCTTTCGAGATATCGTAGTACAGAATCTCAACGACCCTTGGGACTTCGGTTTCACTCTCCGTCGCGATCGAGTTCTTGATCACCTTGAGGCGGAGCCTAGATAAGAAAGTTAGTAAGTAATCTGAGAATAATGTCGAAAGAATTGTAGACCACACAATCTTGGGGTAGTGGCTAAGAAGAAGCAAAAATAGGCATGGCATATTGAAAATTCCCACTTACTCAGCTGGAAGCTTTGGATACTTTTCAAAGTCTCCTCTCTTGGTGGCTCGCTTCCGAGCACGGTGGGTGGTAGTAATTCCAAACTATTCTGAGTCAGTCTGAAGTCGTACAGGAAGGATAATGGAGTCTATTTACCTTTCCAAACCCGGTACTTAGACCATCCGAACCTTTACCTCCACCGGTATCAGTAGCTTTTCTCTCATCACCACGGGCCTACGACGCTTTAGTGTTTGACAGGGACCTGTCATCGGACAAAGGTACTTACTGGCTGCCCAGCATTTTGACCTGTATTAAGTCTTCCCTGGTACATTAGACTTCTTGCCACAAGTGGCTTCAAGTCGATCTTGATCTTGTTTTGGTTCATTGTTCTTGATGGGAGGACCGATCCAGAAGCCGTTGAGTGTGAAGATACAGAGAAACTTCAAGGACAAAAGCTTGTGATTGTCGAGGCCTTGACTAGATCGAAAGCCGCGAAAAGCCTTCAAAGCCTTCGTCGAGGACTGAGGATGAAGGAACTTGGTGCTTTCAAGCTCTTGGTTGTTGTTGGTTTTGACAGTAGATCTTGACATGCGAGAGAACTCCAGCCGGGATCGAGAAAGAAAATATCGTGCTTGCGTGTAGGAGAAGAGCTTCAAAGATCGACAAATCAGTCCAAGGCTTGGGTAGACTAAAGAAGATCTAGAGAACTTCTTGGAGAGAACTGTTTGGAATTGCAATCTAAGATCTACACTTGGAGTGTGGTAGATGAAAGAAGTTGGAGGAGGATGTAGAGGATCGAATCAAGGTGCCTTTATAGGTCAAGGAGAGAAAAGCTCAGACCCTCGCTAACGAGTTTGTTGATGTTTGTTTACTAGGCAAATTTAATTGCAGTATAATTGACTTCGAGATATAGACCAAAGGATCAGGTTGAAGGTAAGATTCCTTTGTTTCGTGGTATTACAGTGGTCACAAATTGAAATCAATGTGTCGTAATCAATCAGGTGAATCTAGCAAACAGAGCTGTGAGGCCGGTAAGTGGCCGGCAAACGTCGTACGGCGCAAATTTTCAAATTAGACGTTGCTTCGAGGGTGAATATGACTCGAACAGGGAGATACATATGTCAATCTCATAAAGTGAAGCTCGCACAAAGCTGATGAACTCAGTCGAAGTTGCCTGTGGACAACACAACAGCGACCAGTGACTAAGCAGGCTCCAGAAGGAAACTCCTGCTGTGGGACAGTTGTTAATTGAGCGCACATAGTTGCTGTTCCCTGTCTTGCTTCTTCTATATCAGCCTTTCCCCTTCCCTGAACTCACTAGTTTAAAGTCATTTTCGAGACCTTCGTCCCTGCGCCCCTCTTTGTCCCAATCATTGGAAGTGAAGAAACTGTATCTTCGGGGGATCAAAATTGGGGTTCTTCGCTCTCTTCCCGTCTAACAGTGCTTGGGTAGTCTCAACAACCTTCTTGATTCCCTTCTTGGGCATCGCAGCCCAAGGCAGCTTCCGCCACTCCATCTCTCGGGTTGATTTTGCTTGACTTTTGTATGGGCTCACGATCTCGCTGATAGTCAACGACTCCAGCTTCTCGAACAAGCCAAGACATTTCATCATGTCTATCGTGATTCCTTCATCTACCACTAATGGATTTATCCCGAAGAGGGACGTCACTGGAGCACATCGCTCAATCTTCAAGTGGCGGATGGATTTGGCCAGTTGTACACCCGCGCCGTTCAACAGATACTGAGTGCTTTGGCGGAACATGGCGAGTTTCTGCGGGTCTTCGATTGAGAATGTATCTCGTGAGAAGTTGAACGCAAACTGTAGAGATCTGTCCGTTCGGGCGTGGAGAATATTTGGGATGGATTGTGTGCCGGCCGTCTCCTGCATGCACAGTCTTATGGTCTCTTGCCTAGATTCTTTGCAGCAATTTAACAACGGCGAGCAGTCAGGCTGTACCAATATCGTCGCCCTTAGTGTGTATGTCGAAGTGCGGTAATGACGAAGACATACCTTCAGAGTTCGATTCGACATGGCATAAGCCCCTGGAAGCAGAACTATCAATCTTGAAGTTCAAAAAACTACGCGACCAATTTGGGTTTTGATGCGACTTACATATCATCAAACGAACTTCCAAAGGCTGAAAGAAGCCAAATTCCGGGCTTTGAAGATCCATTGCGGCAGTCACAATCACTTTGGTGAAGGTGGCTCAGCTTGAAAAGTACGTGATATCGGAGTTCTGGGTCGAAAGCAAAACGTGGAGTGAGTGTAGACAGTCCGAGAGTCGCTGTCGATGGTGTTGATGTTGGTGCTCGTATTGGGTTCGAGGGAGTCGGGCTGTAGCAAGGCTCTTGCTTTGGAGAAATGGAGGTGACAAAGAGCTCTCTCTACCTCGTACGTAGAGCATCAGAGGCTGCCTGGCAGGCTTGACTCGGAGATCGCAAGTCATGTGGTCGGGGCAGCCTTGCCATCGACTTCGATGATTTCCTCTCGGCTCGCAGTATACTGCATTGAGCCTGGGGTCTAATTAACTGAAGCTTTTTCAGTTCATCCATCCACTTGGAACAACAGAGAAGTCTTTTAGCATCGGGAATTGTGTGAATTTGTCGCCCTGGAACGTTGAACAATAACAAATCCACTTCTCGGCTAGGTCAGGCAAGCTCTAGACATGGGCTCTAGGAATTTGATATGGAGAAGCTCGACGGAAAGTGTCTAATCACTTTTGGATGATTACCCATTCATTTTGTCTGCTCCCTGGCTGAGAGCAAGTCATGGTGCCACTCTTCTGCATAAACCACCCATCGGAGGAAGGGACAGCGGGTCGCCTGTTTCTTCTTCAGGAGATACACAGAGTAAAGCTCAGCTCAGGGCATGAAGCCGAGATCGGTTCGATTCTACATGTAGATGTTCTTCTTGGTGGATGATACTCGTTCGATGGTAGTCTCGTCTGTGTCTTTCGAGGTTCACGATGTACCTTGACCCAGTACCCCGCCTTGCGCCTCAATCACCCAAATGCATCGTTCTAGAGACACTTTCTATCCACCAGTTTAAGCTATTGAGAGCTTTACAACTTTCAAGCGAGAAGGAGATACGACATGTTGGTCAGCAGCTCAGGTCTAGGCGAAGCCACATAATTTTAGCCTGATATGCACCTCGCGTACTTGTTTACCCGTCGTGAAGACCGATCCTGCTAGTCGATTGAATACCCAATTGGCAATGCAAGAAGTAACGATAAATGGTGAGAGAGCGAAGATTATATGTTATGAGGGTTTCTCTACTTCATAATGTACAGGTTCACTTCCAGTGCACATGTTGGACATGCTGTTTCTACTGGTTCTGGCTGTATTTCTCACCAGGTCATGTGTAGTTCATTCTAGTCCTACACTTAGTGAGCTTGGTTCTGACATCACAATTCTAATACACAATGATCTTCAAGGTATGATATCACTCCTTATATTCGAGACACTGGTTCTTCTAAATACTCAACTAAGTAAAATTCGTCGTAGGCATCAAAAGCCCCCTCAAGGACTCGGCAATGCTACTTCTCTCAGCGATCTCACTTCGGGATGGGGCATCGGCATGCAAAGCGCTTGGGGAGCAATTATGGTCTGCTGATCAAGGACAATCATCCATCCAAGTCAACTTGGACTATGTGACATACCAAGGACAATATAATGCAGATCAGGCATACCTGATTGCTTCAGACGCCGCTGGTCCACGTACAATTAGTGGCAAAGGGACAGTCAAGAAACCTCCCAACAACTCGAAGTTGCCAGTTTTGTGCACACAAACGGCTCCCTTTTCAAACGCAACGTTGAAAGACAACAGCGAGAAATGGCAAGTTTCTGTGACTTCAGACACGACGCTCGTAACAGGGTAAGAGCTCCATAGCTTTGTTCTTTGGCTTCTTCTTGTTGACATCTTCATCCCAGCTTCCGAGACCGAGTCTGTTTCAAGTTCCTCGGTGTCAGATTCGCTAGGCAGCCCAAACGATTCACTTACTCAACGCCCTATACAGCAACCGAGAAAAAGCAATCAGCTCTCGAATACGGACCTAGCTGCGTCTATCCTGGCAAAGAAGGTGGCTCAGAAGATTGTCTGTTCCTCAATATCTGGACGCCATATCTTCCTCTCTCTGGCAAAAAGAAGAACCAGAAACTCAAGCCTGTTCTATTCCACATTCATGGGGGAGGAGGTTCTGGCAGCGATTCTGGAATCGATGGGACCAGCTTGGCATCTCGTGGAGATGTTGTCGCAGTTACTTTCAATTACAGAGGAGGTAACTTTGGAAATCTTGCGCTGGATGACGGAACCACGAATGGGAACTGGGGGTTTAGTGACCAAGTTGCAGCTTTGGACTGGGTGCGAGCAAATATTCAAGGCTTTGGTGGAGATCCAGACAGGATAACCATCACTGGGCAGTCATATGGAGCGATTTCGGCGATGAATATGCTCGGCTCACCGAAAACAGCGGGAAATTTCGCTGGGGTTATTGCGCAGAGCTACACGTCTGGTCCGCTCTTCGGTCTTTCGTATGCCAATTACTACGATATCGCAACTGTGGCTGAGAACTTCACCTCAGCGGTTCTCGTCGAAGTCAATTGTACCAGCAACGGAGACAAGCAAGCACAACTCGAATGTTTGCGAGCTTTGCCAGCCAGCAAGCTTGCAAGTCTCACCGCACAAGTAAATGTGCTCACTAAAGACGGAACATACTTGACGACAGATCGACTTATGCTCGATGGCTCGGCACCCATTGCCAAAGTCAACGTCCTCATGGGCACAGTTCGAGATGATTCGGGATCATTCACTCCCTACCCTACAGCCGAAGATCTGAAAACAAACCTCATAAACGGCGGATTCGCCGCACTAGCCGACAACATCATCGTTTCTGGGAAATTCCCATTACCTGCGGGTCCCAACTCGTTGCTAAACGTCTTTAACGTCACAGCTCGCGTATCAACAGATGTAACATTCAGCTGTCTCGATGCGGCTACCATGTACGCCGGCGTGCAAAATAAACTCTTCAATCTGCCAAATGTATACTTCTACGAGTTCAACAGATCATATCAACCACCTGCTTGGGTCACACCAAATAACGTCTGCAACGCGCCGTCGACTCCAGAAAAGCCACTTGGTGACTTGAGCAAGGAGTATTTCAAATGCCATTCTGCGGAAATATTGTACACATTCGGTACCATTACGAGAAATGGATTGCCGTACCGTGACGAAGATGATCTCAATTTTGAGCAGTTCACTGTGGATACTTGGATGAGCTTCGTAAGGACGGGGAATCCGAATCCGGACTTGAAGTTTCTGAAAGCCAGGGGCTTTGAGAGTACTAGAGAGGAGATTGAAAAGGCCGCCGTATGGAAGCCTGTGAGGGGTAACGCGAAGGAACTGGAGATGAGGAGATTGCAGTGGCCGAGCTATCAGACTGTGTATGGGGAGGTTGAGCAGTGTGAGGTTTTGGGGTTGCCGGTGGATAGCTATGCGTAGAAATATCTCAGCGATTGTCAGAAATTTGAAAGTCCAGAAACAAATTTCTACTTGAGAAATAGCACGATGTTTCCGAAAGCTGACTTTAAGAAGCAATAAAACTTGAAAGATGATGCGGAGAATGATATCAGATATGTAAGCTTGCAACGAGGATGTAAGTGATCATATAGTAGACTAGACTTCTCGTTGGGGTTCCTATGTAGAATTGTAATTGATATGTGGCTGTAATGAAGTTCCGAAACGAATTTGAAACACGGAGGCACTCAATCGGACTTGAGAGGTCATCATTGATTTATTTATTACTACTCCACTGCTCAGAGTTTCCGCATGGTATGCTCCAGTACAGTCTTGATGCCGGGATCCAGCTCGCTTGTAGCTAACATTGGCTCGATCCATGCCTTCGTCTTCTTGGCCAGCGCGGTCTTGTCTTTCGTCTTCTCCATCGACTCCTTCAATCTGTCCAAAAATGTCCCAAGAGCGACTGGAAACTCCGGTGAAATGGGGTCGATTCCAACCAGGGGCTGTTTGTTGTAGCAATTGCAGGTGAAAGGATCCCTGGGATAGGATTCTGTCAAGGCATCCAAAACATGCTGCAGTATTTTTGGGAGGCATCTGACTTGCGTGAAGACGGCGAACATATCGAAGAAATCGGCAGCAACTGACGGGTTAAAGAATTGCTGCTTCTTTGCTTCGTCGAAGATAGCGAGTGGGATGGCTCCTTGCAATGCTGGCGTATTCATCGGATCCTGTGCAGCTTCCTTGTCCACCGGAACCCTTTCCAGCATGCTTGGCCGTATCGTGTTCATCTTGAAGTTTGGAACTGCAATCATATCTTCCGATCCGAAAGCTGCGTCGTCCCCAGCACCTTCGATTTCCATTGCGTCATCTGCAACCTCCTCTACATCGATACCTAAAATCTTCCTCCGTATCGAAATCTTAGCGAGGTATATCATCTCTAGCTTTGCCCATTCAATCCATAAATCCTTGCTCATAGTGCAGAATCGTGCTCCTCTCGACATATAACTCCTAGCTTCCTTCATATCTGCCTCGGATTCCAAGCTCCATCTCGCAGCATAAAGCCATAACTCCGCTTTGAGCGGGTGCAGTCTTATGGCTGCGGTCAAAACAGTCTTGAACTTCTTGGTCGCCTTGGCTTGTTTGCAGTATTCCAGATATGACATCCACAACGCAACATCGCCTGGGTGTTTCTGAGTCCCTCGGTCGAAGATTTTGAATATCCTTGCTTGGCCGGTATGTGCTGTGCTTCCTTTAATCTTCATCCGCTTGCAACGCTTGTTTCGCAGATTTTCAAGACCAATTTCCCAAGCAGCATATCGAGCGAAGTCTACCGGTGTCGAACCTCTGGCAAGGACCTTGTGCTCGAAGTCGGATCGTTTCTTGACCAATGTCCTGATCTCATCCTATAGTAAATATTCAGTAAGTGCTCGAGCAATTGAATGCTGTTGCAGGAAGTAAGGCTGACGAACCTCGCTGAAAATCTTCTTCTCCTTGAATTCCTGAAGTTGAGGTACTGCTTGTTCCAGGTAGTACCGGGCTTTATCTGCTGCGCCAGACATTGTGAAATTGTACAATCGTGGTGTTCCAGGCGGGGAGCTAGACTTTGAGGCTTTGGCTTTGCTGCACAAGAAAGATAATTTTGTTTCTGCCCCGACATGCCGCCTTCGGTCGACCACTGACACATTAGGGCGAATTGGCTGCGCTTGGCCTCATTTGACCAAGCGCCTCAGCCTCGCAAGCCCCCCTTGGCGATTTATATGGGGTAATTTGTTATCCGATTGATCTTTGTTTCGCATCCACATCCATCATCATAAGAGGGCCGGAGCTCGCGTGTTGTTTGGAAGCTTCACTTCGAGTCAATCGTTTGTTTGTCTCCTCAACCACCTCCGGATTCCTCGGATGTCGTTCCTTTAGATGTGAAATCCTCTCCCAATCAACATGGCACCAAAATTCAAGGACAAGGACGGCGAGGTCTTGCTCAGTTTTTCAGGGAAATGGATCAGTTGGGCGCATACCGCAGCTGCCTACTGTAAGCCGTCGTTATGGTATTTCCGTGTTAATAATCACTGACATTGCTCTAGCTGCTTTCATAAGTGCGCTCATCGTGGGCGTCTCATTGCATTACCACAAGATAGTTCAGAATGAGTATTGGGGGTACCCCGAGGTCCCGAACAACTTTCATGCGACAGCTCAGAGCTTCAACTAATACTTTCGGCAGGAATGGTTTCCTAGTGTTTCTGCCACGATTGGTGACCGATATCCGGAGCGTTCCTTTTTTATGCTGTTCATAGCCATCACTTCAGGTATGGTAAGAATGTGTCGCTGAAACACAGTAGCTAACCGGCGCAGGACCACGATTCGTTCTGGTCGGTTTATGGTACCTACTTACGGCGCGACCAAATGCGACGCTTCCGAAATTCGTGGCTGGAATGGGTATATTTCGAACATTGACATGCGGAGGATGGACATATGTTACATCTACAGATGATCACGACTGGCACGACATTTTCATGATCTCATATTTGGTCGCGACACTCCCATGGACGCTGGGCTGCCTAGCGTTAAGTCCTGCGAACGCGAAAGCTGTCAAATACAGGAAATACTTGGCGTCAGCTTTTTTCGGAACTCTCGTACCTTTGATTTACTTCTTTATTCAACACAAAGTTCACAAAGTTGCCGGAGGTATGTCCGTTGATCATCCGATTTGTGGAAAACACTAACTGAAATTTCAGCTTATACGATTTATGCTTTCTTCGAGTGGGCATTGATCTTGTTTGATGTGGGATTTGATGCTGTTACGGCTCTTGACTTTGATACCTTCGAACTGGTAGTCAAGGATGTGAAAGGTTCGAGTAAGGGGTACGTTCGATGGCTTCCGAAGTAATTCGTGTATACTACATTTGGGCGATCAACATCATTATGAAAGATTCTGAACAATTTGTTTGTGTAGAAACAACAAGATGGTAGCTGATGCTGTCCTTGAAAAAGAGTACGTGATATCGACATTTCCGAGCCTAGAACGTTGATTGCTAATTCCAAGATAGGAAGGACAAGCAAGTCGGCCAGGTATTCAGCCAATCGTTCGTTTGGGCCGAAGCTATTGGTACAGCTGCAGATGTGTATAATGGGGTATGTTTTATGTCAAATTTCGGGATTGAAGCTAAATCCTCATAGTTCGTCTTTTGGTCAATGTTGACTTCACTGGGATTACTTGTCTGGTGTAAGTGAAGCTATGTGGTCGACAAAAAGCAGCGCTGATAGGAGTAGATTTCCCACTATGGCATATGGGTATCTCTGGTTACGAGGTCATGGTTATGTCCACAGTGTCACCATTCATGCTGGCAAACCGTCGATTGCGTTCGTTGGTCGTGAAGAACCTTCGCATATGTCACTTCTCAGCTCTGGCAGGATTACTTGCATACCAGGTTACAGATCCGGTTTTCCGATTATTCATCGTTGGCTTTGCGGTCTGGATGTCTTGTCTTTCATGGGCAGCTACGTGGTATTCAGAGGGCGGACAACCAGGTCGCCTCGAGTCGAAGATATCTGCTTGGACGATCGGCTTGATTGCTTCCAGCGTTGTGAAATTCGCATGGCAGACTAGCAATCCCATTTGGCCAACAACCCATGCATCCAATGGAGGTTGGAATGGAATCGGTCTCATCCTTGCCATTCTGGCAGTCATTCGTTCCACACGAAAAGTTCCAACTGCTGGTAGCGACTTGGCAATTCAAGGACGTAGAGAGGGATCATCAGTTCTGGCTGGACTCGGTATTGCAGGGCTGTTCTTTGGTCTGCATTCCCTGTTGTCAGACTCCAGTACGATGATTCTTTGGGTATGGGAAGGCTACCCCGTGCGTGGCCCAATTTCAGCACCTCATGGGGCCTGGACAATTGCTGCGATGGGAGGCGGCTTGATTTTGGGTCTATTTGCCGAGGATATTGCTCGAAGTTGGACGTTTTACGGAATTGGTTGCATTGGTGCTGCCATGTTGACCCTCTACAGCAACTGGAAAGGATACTACGGAGCTTTGATCTTGGCCGCCTATCTAATGGCTGCATCAGTACCATTAATCGGATCGGCAGCCAGAAAGAGTCCTGCTACCACGTTCGGCCTGGGATTTCTGGCTTACAACTTCCTGGTATTGTTCCATGTCTGGGTTGTTGCTTATGCCTTTGTGCCTGGCGGACCGCTTGTGCGCGAGCACACTGACTGGGTCATGACTACCATGATGATCTTCATTGGATGTGGTGTATTCTCCTCCATGTCGTCCACTCCCGCCGCTCAGCGCAAGCGCTTCAATGCTTTCTTGAATTCTCGGAAGCAGCGCTCATATTACCTCTATGTTCTCGGAGTTCTTCAACTCCTCTCGGTTTCGATTGCCTACCTTCGATTTCCAACTTACGACTATGTGCCGTATCACAAGGACGAGAAGATATTAACGGCGGGTATCTGGACCATTCATTTCTCTCTCGACAACGATATGTGGTCCTCGGAGTACCGAATGCGCGATGTCATCAAGGAACTTGAAATCGATGTTATCGGCCTCCTAGAGTCTGACCTCCAGCGTATCATCATGGGCAATCGAGATACCACTCAGTTCCTCGCCGAAGATCTCGGCATGTACGTCGACTATGGACCAGGACCCAACAAGCATACCTGGGGCTGTGCGCTCTTGTCGAAATTCCCGATTGTGAACTCAACTCACCACTTACTACCCTCACCTGTTGGTGAGCTAGCACCAGCCATCCATGCAACATTGGATGTATATGGCGAGCTCATTGATGTATTCGTCTTCCACTCGGGGCAAGAAGAAGACCCCGAGGATCGACGTCTGCAAACCGAGTATCTCTCCAAACTCATGGGCTCCACACCTCGCCCCTCGATCCTCCTCTCCTATCTGGTCACCAAACCATGGGAAGGTAACTACAACACCTATGTGTCCGACATTAGCGGCATGCACGACATCGACCCAACAGACTGGGATAGGTGGTGCGAGTATATCCTCTACAAAGGACTGAAGCGCACAGCATATGCGCGCGTAAGCCGAAGTACCATCACCGACACTGAGATTCAAGTCGGAAAGTTCAAGATCGGAGAACCGGCGATCGATCGTCCGGATCTGAGGAATGCTCGGATTGCCGAGAGTCAGGTTCCTGAAGGCGAGCGCTTCCCGCAGATGTTCAGGGGCGAGGGTGTCAGAGGACATGCGTATCACGTCTTCAACGAGCCGAGATATTTTGGTTAAGCACCGCAATACGCAAATGCAGGATGACGAGTAATGGTATGGTAATGGGAGCCAGTATGTATTGGGTGCGAAAAGCGGTTTCCTTTGTTGCAGTTGGGAGGGATGCATTGCTTGCTGGTAGCGGAGGGCAAGGAACTCTTGATTTCAAAGTCAGCCGGGAATGATGCTTGCTCTAACTAATGACTGGCCTGGGGGTCGATTGGTGAGAACTGGGCGAGAGGAGAACTGAGGACTTGTATGTGTGTATGATCAAGACGAGTAGTGGGTATGTATATGGAATACAATCGAAGTCACTTACACTAAATGCCATATTCTTCTCCCTGAGTTCTGTTCATACGCTTTGGAGCTGGTGAAACAATTTCTCCAATCCACGTAGACACGTTTACTTTTCCTCGCCATTGGAGGTATGTAACCAGATCTTCGACCAGCCTTCAAACGCCCAGATATTCTCCCTTCCTCCGACCCTCTCTCCCTCCAACTATCCCATGAATCCTGTATCTAAGACCACATACCCGATAACCTCGGTGCGGCCAAGCCCTCCCTTCGCCACCTATCGTCACTGCCATCAACAAACCTCTCAAGTAAGCAAGTATTAATCACCTGTAATCGGTAGGTATCGTGACTTGTGCGATCGCACACATACGAAGCTAGAGCAGAAAGCAAGACATAGGACGGAGATCGTCGCTTCCGGGACGGAACGAGACTAAGATGGTGGTTAGTGGTTAGTGGCTAGGTAGCCAATAGGTCGAGTTTGATTTGATGGGCTGGGTCGGGTTGGGTGTCAGGAAAGAAGCTTAATGTTAGTTCGATATCGGGGTTAAGGTATTCGAGGGGTTTGACTTGGGGAAGTGGGGATATGAGGAGATGAGGTTGGCGGGAAGCGGATTTTGTGATTGTGAAGACAGACGAGGTAGAAGTGTAGAGAGAGGACGGAGTCAATGGTCTTTGCTGGCATTCTGAAAACAAGTTAAAGAGTAAATACAGGTCTACAATATTTCCGACCCTATGGCCACCGCAGGGGACACAGGAAACTTCACCAAAAGCCCAAGACAGAGATGACGACGAACTTGAAAAGTAGCAGACTCTATCATCATAGCCGTTCCTCACAGTTTCTTCTCTGAGATCCTTATTCCCCACAAGTTCTACATGTCTGTCTTGGCCTTATTTCCATTCTCATCAATTGGCCATGTCGATCTTCGATTGCCAATGTAGATCCAGGGTCTCCACTAACAACAAACGGCGACCTCAAGCCCGAAGAACTGCTCAGCTAACACAAGTCTAGAAATCTATCTAATAGCACGAGTCAAGTTCTGATCACTCATCTGCTGTATCTGGCATAGCTATTACGCTTTCTCGAGGATATGTGCGAATTTCATGGCTTGGCTGAGCCATTGAAGGAAGAGAAAACTACCAATTCATCATCTTGGTGGCTTGGAAGGCGTTCGGCTGTTGTATGCCGGGAATATGGGCTGGGCTTAAGCTTTTCAATACCTTCTTGAAGAGGATGAGCACTATTCCTCTTCTCCAGCTTTGGTGGTAGGCCTTCGAAGTGGTTTACCCCGCGTCCAGCCCACTCGTCAGTCCCAAGATCCCACGAATGGATCCTGATCGACAGTGGCGTCTCTGTCTTTCCAGGGTCTATCTCCGGGATTGTATTTGATTTGAAATGGAGTGCGTTCGGCACCTGTCCTGTGGATACGGACCGATACTAGATTGGGATGTGCGATAGCTTCATCTTGTTGACTTCCAAGAGCCGGTGACGAGGGTTTTGCTAGGTGCATGGAATGGTAGAGAGACATTCTTGTTGATCTCCTCCCTTATTCTTGGGTGTGTCTTGAGATTGATATATATACTTATCTCTCCACCACGAGAGGAAGTGTTCAAAGTACCTACAACTTTCTTGAAAATCGTCCAAAATGTTAGGTCGTTCAGTTGTCCTTTCCCTCCTCTTGGAGGCTTCACTCACCAATGCCTTCCCCAATATGGCAGAGAAGCTCGCTGAGAGCCATCTACAGGAGCGTATGTCAAGATCTCCCAAGTCCTATATCCTTCTTATGAAATGCTAACACCTTCAGGCATTGCTCCTATAGCTCCCTTCCCCGAGTACCCAGGAGCACCTTATCACGCCCTATACAACAAGTTCGACGCAAAGTCCCAACTCGTCTCCACATCCGGCGAGCACGCCTTCATCGCTCCCGGTCCCGGCGACATTCGTGGACCATGTGCCGGTTTGAACGCAGCAGCCAACCACGGTTACCTTCCCCGGGATGGTATCGCTACAGCAGAGACCGTCAACACCGGTCTCTGGGAAGCTTTTGGCCTTGACAAGACAGCTACGCTGTTCTTGCAAACGGCGACGATGTTCTTCGATGGTGATCCATTGTCTGGACGCTGGTCTATCGGGTATCATTCCGATAAGACGAATAGTCTCGGTGTTATTGGTGATTTGCTGGGGAACCAGACGGGTATCTGTGCTTATGGGCATTTGAAGACGGAGGGTGATGCGTCGATTACGAGAGGTGATTGTAAGTACTCTGGACTTCCCCGATCTTAAGTTCTTGTAAGAATCAATTGCTGACTTCACTCCTCAGGGCTTGCACCAACGCAGAACTCGAACTGCGCTTCGTACCCTGAGTTTGCGCAGGAGCTTCTTGATCTCGCAAAAGCTCGCACCGGCGGAAATATCACTCCTCAAGTCTTGGCAGAGCACCAATATAATCGAAAGCAACACTCGATCGCCACGAACCCTTATTACTTCTCACCTGCCTACGCTGGCATCGCCTTCACATTCGGAGCGCACATGTTCGCGTACGAGCTGCTTGCCAACCACTCAGCCGAGAACCCACGTGGTTTCTTGACTCCGGAAGTCTTCGAGAGCTTCTTCTCGTACACCAGAGATGCGGACAATAAGCTTGTATTTACTTATGGCCATGAGAGAATCCCAGATAACGTACGTATCTCTGCTCCTCTGCAATTCCCAAATCCCAGCATCTCGTCCAAGAAATGGTTTGAGATCAACTTGGGACATGAGGATCTGGTCTTATACCTTCTTGTTTTCCAGCGCTGACTTTTTCGTAGTGGTATAGACGCGCAGACGATGATGCATGGACGCTGTCCGACATCCTGATCTCGACAGCCCAACAATGCGTGTCCTACCCATCCAACTGCGCCGTCGGCGGTAATACAGGCACTGTAAACTCTTTCTCTGGCGTCAACCTTGGCGACATCTCCGGCGGTCTCATCAACGCCGCTACAGATCTCCAAGATCCAGAGAAGATGGGCTGTTTCATCTCGCAGGTGATCCAGGCTGATGTACCCAGTTTCTTGGATAATGTATTCAATGGAGTTGCGTTGACCAGAGTGCTTGGGATGATTCCGACTGTATTGATGCCGGCACTAGCGCCATTAGGAAACTGTCCTGGTTTGCCAAAGGGGAAGAGTATGCTGGATTATGGGAAGACGTTCCCTGGTGCGAAGATGGCGATGAGTGGGAACAGGAATCCGTATAGAAAGTAGAGGAGGCGGTGACGAATGATGATAATGAGCTGTGTGAGTTAAGATTGGTGGTTGGCATTGATGGATATTGTATCCGTATTTCTCTGCTGTAGAAATGGATGCCATGGATGCCAGGCCATATGCTCGAAAGGTTGAATGATGATATGTGTACACTATCATGTTCAAAAGTTCGCAGAAAAGAACTACAATTAAGAATATTATATTTGATATGGGTTTTGGATATATCCCCTCCTTACAGTTGAGCTAATTCGGGAAAGAATGGACGCTCGACTCTCTTGGTGATCCTTCCTGAGAATCGAAATTCTCTTACCCGAAAAAGACATGCGTTGTGATTGAAAGTAAAAGGGTACTGACAGTAAGCAAGTCAGGCAGAGTGACCAAAGTCTTGAGAAAATGACAACGGTGCATCTCAGCAACTCACTCAGAAGTACAATGCTCGAACGGAAATGCTTTTGAGCCTCCGAAATCAGAGCTCTTGCAACTTGTGCGTTGGACTTTTGATGATCTGAAGATCAGTTACGGGAGGAAGCAGAAAGCAAAAAGTATTGAAGAGATTCGTATGCGAGGTTCAGAGTTTCCCTTGAAAATAATTGGATGTCAACACAACGTGATTGCAATACACCAGATGACATATCTCCTAAGCCTGCCTTGCGCGCTATGACTTGAGCATCCCACGACTCTCGCTATTTTAAGACCAGAAAACGACGAACATATTCAGCAAGCCAATCCATGCCACTTGGATGAACCCTTTTCTAGCTTAACTTTGAGCAATTCTTTGCTTGAACTTGCTTTGCAAAAGACCAGACCAGACCTCGCAAAGTAATAACCATCAGACGATAATGTAACAGGTCCGGTGAGTACAACGAGAAAGTTCGTTTCAGCTGACGAATGTGCGTAGGTCGTAGCGAGAGAGTAAGTTTGTGCTTCTGTGTTGAGTGATGGGGAAGAGAGTACGCGTGCACTGGAGAGGCATTGAATGACTTCAAGCATGTATCCATAGCTGCACTGCAGCATGAAGAAAAGTCGAGGAGTTGAGACTGCAAGAGGATGAACGACAGCGACGTCCACGTCTGAGTTCAGACAAACCGTACCGACAGCAAACAGCCAATTCTCGCCTCTGTCGCATAGTCGTACTCGTACTTCGTATCCATCCCTCCCTCTGCTCATCTCAACTCCTTTTCACAACAGCCCTGTCGTTCCCTCCTTCCCTCCCAACCAATCCCTCACAACATCCCAGCTCCACAAATTCCCATCCCGGATGCAGAGCAGCAGAGTGCAGAATGCCGCTCAGACCGCCCTCATACCCATCCCATCCCCATCATAAAATCACGACGGCTCGACTCGCACAATCCATGCCATGTCCATGCCTTGCCCATGTCCTCTACCCATGTCCCCTCACAAAACCTCATTTCCTTTTCTTCCCTCTTTTTCGTTTCAGCGTTTCACACGCCTCCGGAACCCGTCCTCGCGGTCTGATTAGTCGTCGCGGTTCCAGCTTTTGGGGCTGCAGACAGGAAGTGCTTGCATAAAATTATGTACTGGCCAGAATCTGCTCCGTTCCGAGCGGACTTTTTGCAGTTCGGTTCGGTTCGGTCTTTGGTTGAGAACGCGAGAGTTTGGTTGGTTGGTCATCCTTCCCTTCCATCAGCCACAGTTGAAGTTCACTTCGGACATTTCTGTTGACCGTTCAGCTGGAGGCACGGATTTTCGCGCTGGGTGGAGTCGCTGGTGTGAGATGCAATTTTAATTTTTTTTCCCAGGTGAAGGAAAAATTTGATAGTGAGATTTTTCTTTTCAGAAATTGATTATTTGAGCCTGTAAGAGTCTAAGCTGGGGAGGTTAAAGAGAGACTTTACTGTTTTGAGCTTGGGATTGGGTAATTGCTCGTGTGATCGAGCTGTGATCTGCCATGTTGTAATTGTGACTGTGGCTTGTTTTTATTGACTGGACAATGGGTTGGTTGGTTGACCAGAGAGATCGCACTCGCTTGGAAAAGGGGGGTGATAAGATTGCGATAGGAGAAGTCTCCTCACGTCGTATCGCGAAAAACAGCTGATCCAAGCAACATCTGAGACCCGGAGCCCTGATGCATGTAAAAATTGCTGATCCGGCTCTGGGGGTTGTTGAAGGTTTGAAGTCACAAATTATTACTATTTGGACTTCTAGACCTTTGCAGAATCTCGAAGTCAAGAAACGGCAGCAAGTCTAAACGAAAACGAAAATAACGACAAGCAGACCAAGGCGTTTCCTCCTGTCTTGTGCTCGTCATTAATCGACTGGTCCGGAGCCAACTGGTAATCTGCTTGCTGACATCAGAGTCTGGACTAAGCTCCAGCTAAATTTACCATCGAGCTGTCCGCCCGTGTGGATACGGCACCTTGTGCCGCTGCTTGCCAAGGGAGCAAGCGAAGACAGGGCCCGGCATGTCTGTTGGACCGCCGCGAGACGGAAGCCTGGAGCTGACTGACTGATGAGGAATTTCGACTTCGGCGACTGGAAATAAGTGGCCGTTTTACGATTCAAAAACGCAGGGTTGTAAAGTCGTAAATCGATATACCGTATGCTACGAAGTATGGACGATGGGAATTTGGGTATTCTCACGATATCAATTTGAGTCTGTAGGCAGGAGAAGAGGGGTTGCGACTTGCAGACTTCTGCCTGTGCCCTATCATGGACATGAAACAGGAGATATGATGCACAGCATGCTTGCGGGTGCTTCCAAGAATTGTTTCACAGGGCAGGGAAACACTGAAGAGGTCGAGCTTCCCCTCAGCCTCGTAGGCACGAAATCCCACGGAACACAGCCTGAATGGATACGCTTCACGTCAACTCAGCCCTTCCCCCCGAGTCCGTCCCACGCGCTTCAGCGCAGTGACGTTGAGTAACATGTCCTAGGTGCTGGGCTGGAAAGCGAGCTGTCAAGTCGTGGCTGAGGCTGCTTGACAGGTACTCGTAGTTTCCATGACGAGTTGACCACGACGCCGCCTCTGCTCTTCGCTTCACGTCCTAGGGCGTGCCTGGGACAACAGAAGAAGCAACGAAGAGGCCCGAGGAGGGGTCTTTGAGACCGTTCGTTGTGTGACCATGATAACGGACGAAGAGGGTGTGAATGATTCAAACATGCAGCGTGTCGCAGATTTGCTGGAGATCCTCCGCATTCCAACAGACCTCCTGCAGCTCATCCCAAGGCCGGCCTCACACTCTCAGACCGCCGCATCGAGTTGCCTCCGCCTTCTTTGGATGCTGTGCGCCGAGTAGCGATAGCCGCCGAAAGGAAGGAAGCTGCAGCTGTACGGTATGCGCGCACAGCAGTTTCTGATGCAGTTTGACTTCTTATTTTTGGGAGGCTTCAGCGGGATTCTTAGGTCAAGAAATCACGGCGTAGTTTTGATGACTTCGAGCTTATTTGAAGAGATAATGCTGAGTAAGAGTGCTGTGAGCTCAGGGTCGAAGCAGCTCGCTACAGCCAGTGAGATGTTGATGTTGGCCTTGTACGGATGCCCGGACTTTGTGTGTCTTCGCTAACTGGATGGCTGGATGGCGGTATGCACCACACACCTGCACATGGAAAACAGACATCTGGTGACGCGCGAATTGTCATGGTCTGGTCTGCAATACATGGGACGGAGGTGCTCTGATGTTCTCTATTTCTATGGTGTGGCTGTTGCCCAGATCACACCACGCTTCAGACTCCCACCGCTACCTGAGGAGTTTGTTTGACTCGGTGACTCTTGCAATTGCAGTTACAGTCCCTTTGGATGGTTCCGGCACTGTTGTAAATCGGCATTGCATTGCCCTTTGTGTAAATTTGTACGTACAATTACAGTCCATACCGTGGTACAGTAAACAAATATACATCGGATTCGGACTTTACAATATCGGACCCCGATTCCTCATCCCACCGAGAACGCACTGCAAACAGGAGTGAGTGACAAGGGCAGGGCACAAAAAAGGTCGTGCTTCACTCATTTTACTACGATGCCGTCGCTTACTGTTCCAATGCCTGTAGCGGTGGCTGAGGCGCTTGCTCCCCCTGCTAACCTCTGCTAAATTACACTGCCGCCAAGCCCATTAGTCGGAAGTAAGTGCAGCCCAAAGCCCCAAAGGCAAGCACAAGCCCATCAGCATCGTCGTCGCTTTGCGAGAGAGCCCGAACCATCCGCTTCCTCTTCTTCTGCTGCTGCTGCTGCTTCTCTCCTTCTCTTACCTCCTCTCGCTCACCTCTCCACATCCTCCTCTTCCGCCCTCTCGCCGCCAAATATCGACTTCATGTGCAGCTCATAGCATATTCGAACAGTCATAGCAATATTCATCCGCCGCCCGTCTCCTCCGCGCGCATCCGCTTCCTCCTAATTCGCCCATCCCGATCGAAACGCCGTCACGTCTGTGAATGGTTCGAGAGGTAGAGAAATAGGAAAGCAGCACAACTTTTCACGACAGCGATGGCAGATCAAAGATATTACCCAGCTGGATCACCTACGACCTTTACGAAAACCAAGATGCCTTTCTCCTGGCCCTCGATACTGAATCCCATCCCTCGCAGATATCGCCGCCGGCTACGTTCCAAGTTCCGGTCTGCTCAGTCTCCCGCCTCCTCCATCGCCAGTATCCAGACTTCCTTCAACCCTGCAGATTCGATAAAGGCGCTCAGAGCTCACAGATGGTCATATTACGATGCGAAATACCTGATTCTGATCATCATTAGCGTCTTCTCGCTCTCGATAAGTCAAGCGCCGGGGCCGTTGGTGAAGACAGGCGCATCAGCATTGCTCATGCTTGCTTTGCTCATGCCAATAACTAGACAATTCTTTTTGCCAGTGCTACCCATTTTCACATGGTTGCTCTTCTTCTTTAATGCTAGGTATGTGATCCCCAGTTCTCAATCTTTTTGATTTTGGGGTGGCTCTCTGGGCCGCGATCTACATCATGGAAATGCAGATCTTCTGCGGCCAATTCTGGACTTCACAGCTGACTTTCTCCAGATTCATCCCATCAGACTATCGACCTCATATTTGGGTGAAGGTCCTGCCTGCTCTCGAAAACATATTTTACGGTGCCAACATTAGCAATATCCTCTCTGCCAACAAATTCGTGCTTTTGGATGTGCTGGCTTGGATCCCGTATGGGCTTTTGCATTTTGGAGGACCGTTCTTCTGGGCAGCCCTGATGTTCTTCTTCTCTGCCCCAGGAACGCTTCCAGTCTTCGCACAGACATTCGGATACTTGAACATAGCAGGTGTGGCAATCCAACTTATCTTCCCGTGCTCACCGCCGTGGTACGAGAACCTCTATGGCCTTGCACCAGCAAATTACTCGATTCCCGGATCTCCCGCTGGTTTGGCCCGCGTCGACAAGCTCCTAGGCGTCGACATGTATACTACGAATTTCACCGCATCCCCCTTAGTGTTTGGAGCTTTCCCATCCTTGCATTCTGGAAATGCAGTGTTGGAGGCTCTCTTCATGAGCCATTGCTTTCCAAAACTCAGACCTTTGGTAATTGGCTACGCAATGTGGATGTGGTGGGCTACAATGTACCTATCACATCATTACGCTGTTGATTTGGTTGGAGGTGGATTCCTGGCTGCGATTGCATTCTACATTGCAAAGGCCAATTTCTTGCCCCGGGTTCAGATGGACAAGGCTTGGAGATGGGATTATGATTACGTTGAGAAGGGAGAGGCCCCTAGCGGAGCCTACGAATACGGCCTTTCGGTCCTGGATATCGATGATTTCCGCAACGACAGCAGCGACGAGTGGACCGTGGGCTCTTCATCATCAATCTCATCAGGATCAAGGAGTCCGATTGACGAGAGTCAATCTTCC
The DNA here is from genome assembly GCA_017365405.1 of Cadophora malorum. Lineage (NCBI taxonomy): Eukaryota > Fungi > Ascomycota > Leotiomycetes > Helotiales > Ploettnerulaceae > Cadophora > Cadophora malorum. The sequence continues at coordinate 85,647 of JAFJYH010000066.1, forward strand.
TGGGAGGGCGAGACATTGGCTTCCCAGGCATCGGATACCGAACTCAACGAAATCGCCATTAGATGAACTCAGACATCAACCTCCAAAACTACGAAATCCAACTCCTCATTCGACAACGTCACCGGTCGATTTTCATATAATGATTTTACGGCATCAAATCACGGCGTTTAGCATATGAGCGACTTCGCAACACCTTTAATCTTTTCTCCGCGTTCTACGATTCTCTGGACCTCTCGACTAATCCGACCTGTACATTTTCTCCATCCCCACCAAGTTGAGTTTCCACACCAAGAGATCTGGACCAGCAGGAGCCTTTTGACATATATTTAATGATAATATGGTTACGGACATCCGCAAGCACACGAGCCGAGTCGATTCCGGCACAGATGTTCCGTAGCATCTTCACTTTCTACCTTCGCTTCTTCTACCGACCTCCTTTTGGAGCTCGAGCTTTTTCTTCGACTTTGTGTCAATAAATACCACCATCGCTAGAGTAACCGCTGCCTATTCTCACAGGGGATATTTAGATGAGAGGGTGTGCTGGGCTCGCCTTGTATGTTTTTCTACGCTGCCGGAGCCCTGCACGGCTCCGTAGCAGAAAGAGAAAAGACTTTCGCTAAATATAGAATTTGGGCGTGGGTTGTTTTTCTCCACCCGGGGTGTTTTGGGTAAAGACTAGATCCCCGGACGGGATGGACTGTCGCTATAGACTTGTTGTGTGTATTGTGTAGTGCTAGGGAGAGGGGTGCATGGACCGGATTCCGGACTGAATGTGAATGGGTAGATGGGATTGAGGCCCGTGGGAAACAGGAATGGGACTACATAGTCTAGCGGTGGATAAACCGACAGTTGTAGGCTTTGGAAGCAGACAGAGCTGTAGCGTCGGAATTGAAATAATTGAAAGCAAGAAAACTTTCACACCACTCTCTATCTCTCTCTTTCTCTTTCCCTCCCTTCCTTTTGTTCGGTTAATACTTATGAATTCACAATTCTCATAGTTCATGATTTTGTTGCTGGACGGGCAAGTGCGACTAGGCAAGTGCCAAAATACTGGAACAGGCAAGAGCTCCCAAACCAAGCCCATTTCCCTACTTTCAGATCTTTCCTCTTCAGCCATTCGCGCAATACCAACTGCTGAGCGCTCGAAGCTAGCAAATGCAATGTGTTGTTCTTCTCTTTTCCAACCACTTATATGCATCACTTGCCCGGAAGATCATGTTCTTCAGTGCTCGACGCTTCCACATCCGCCATGAGCACCAATATCTCTTTTGCATTTATTTTGCAATTACGCAGAGTTCGTGAAGAATCTAAGCCTTCTCAAAGGGCCTGAGCATGCGTCCTCATTGGACGGACCGGAGAATCTCCATGGAGGAGGTGTACGACATTCGAACAACAACGTGCCGATTCGTAGGGGAAGTAAGCCACCTCTGGCTCAATATGTACCTGATGGTGGCTCTTAGTCTTCTAACAAAGGAGCTGGATAATTTCCCAAGGGCGATCTGTCCGTCATTGGCCCTTGTGCACTCTGCCTTCGGCGTAACATATCGTTCTTCCAGATGCTCTCGCCTTTGCTCTTCTTCTTGGTCTTGTGCTCGTTCTGGGCCTTTGCTTTCTTCTGTTTCGTAGCCTGTTTTGCAGCCTTAAGGGCGTCCTCATTCACTGGAGTCGTTTCGGTCTCTATTTTGGTCAAGTTCTCGTTTTGGTGCTCCTCCTGTGTCTTGACTTCTGTCTTGGTCTCCTGGTATTTCCCGATTTCGGACTTTGTTTGCAGAAGGACTGTTTGCACTTTCCGTCGTCGGAATCGTAGAAAGAGATGGCGCTGGTTCAGGCGATTTTGAGGATTCTGCGGGCGCTTTGTACCGTGACAGAAGCTTACTTTGCTGGTCTTGAAGCTTTGCTAGCTCTGTGATAACCTTCTCCCACCCGTCCGTCCTATTTCTCTCCTCATCCAACTACCTTAACACCGTGTCCCGCTCGGCTTCAGTGTCGTGAATTATTTTCACAAATCCTTCCCTCTGATACTCGGATTCCTCTAATTCTCCTCGCAACTTATGCTCCAACTCTTGCTTATCGGACCATGATTTCTCCAGCTCCAGCTTGAGATATCGTAACTCTTCATCAGAGGCTACTTTCCCGACTTCTAGTTCCTTCGTATGCTTTGCATAATCTTCAGCCCTTTGCCTCTCCTTATTCAATGCACTGCTTGTCGCTTCCATCTCTTTCCTCATTCCCTGCACAACATCATTCAAGCTCGCGGCCTTATCTTTGTATCTTCGTGAATCCTCCTGCAAATACTGATTATCTTCCTTCAAATCAGACACCATGTTTTTCAGTTTCGTGTTCTCTGCATCCACCTTAGAGTTAATCTTCTCGTTTTCAAGAAAGACTTCGTTTAACCTGGTATTCTCAGCCCTAGATTGTGCTAGCGCTTCGTTTTTCATGTCCCTTTCTGCGCTCTCATCCATCAATTGTTTTGCCTGGTTTGCAATTGTGTCTTTTAGAGCTTGCCTGTCCACCTTCAAGGCGTTGACCGTAGATTCCTGATGGCTCACAGCCTCGCTTAGACGCATAAGCTTTTTTTCCTTAAAAAATGCATCCTTTTCCTTGTCGCGCAGCCTGGCGTTTCCTCCAAGAAACTCTTGCCGAAGCCTGTTTTGCTCCTCGGTTGCTAAAGCGACTATTTTCTGTTGTCGTGCCAATTCCTGCAGAACGCGAGATGCGTTTTGATTGCAATGCTCGTTCTCCTCGGTGAGCCTCTGTAGCCTCTCTTCCCGCTCTTCGAGGGCTTGACGCTGCTTCTCGGCATTACCTAGGGACTTCTCAAGTTTCTGTTCCAAAGCTCTGTTCTCCATTTCAAGTGATCGGAGCTGTTCGTCCTTGCTAGAATTTCGTTCATGCTCGGAGTTACGATACTCATCAGGCATCTGAGTGACAGTCTCCAGCACAGCCATGAGTTCGGGCAGAGAGCTTCGATTACCTAGCCCTCCCTGTTTGTTACTTCTGTCGGCGTTTGATGACCCGCGAATGCTGAACGGAGATGGCGGGGGTATCCAACTCTGTATGATCTCGTATCGATCATCAGACAGCGAGTCCCCAAAAATGCTGCCGCCATATTGACTTTCGAGGCCTCCCTTGACAGTTGATGCGTCTCCATTCATTACAGTGCTGGCACTGGACTTGAAGGTATTTGCTGCTCGAAGGAACTGCTCAAAGTTCTTGGTAGCTTCTGAAGAGGGAATGCCCATGTCTTGTCGCTGTCGCAGACTCTGCGAGAGGTCTTGAATACCCGTCTCGATCGTTTCTAGCCTCTTGGACACTTCGGCTTCTGTGGTCTCGCCGCATTGCTGCGCACCTTCTTGAAGTCAATAATATGCCATCAGACAGGGCAATACAAATCTTACGCATTGATGGCATTGAACGCAATCGTAAGAGCTCGCTCATACGTCTGTATCTCATTCCCAAATCCCTGGATTTCTTTCTTATTCATATTCAACCTGATCTGCTTAACTGGCTTCCGCATGAATCCCTTGCTCGTACCGTTATCCGCCGAGATCTTATCAAGCACATCCTCCAATTTCTTCAAAGCCACCTCGCAGTTCCCAACGCTCTCCTTGACGCATATCCAGAGATTACCATCGGGTCCAGTCTGCGCTACTGCGACCAGTGGGTTCTCTGACCAGGCTGTACTCACGTTGGTGAGGACTTAGGAGAGAGATTTGAGACCGCGGTACAGGCTCTGCACATTAGTATCAACGTCTCGTGTGTCTATCGTGAAGTCGTAGACGGTTGTTGAAACCTAGATTTTGTAAGCACTGATTTGCAAGGTAAGGCTGCGAATCCAGGGTATATACACTGCAAGAAGAAGTACTCACCTTCATGCAAAGTCTCGCCAGAGCTACCGTTGAAGCGGTTATGGAGAGAGGATCCATTGCATTGCGTTACCATCAGTGTCGCTTGTGGAGGAACTGGGATGGAAGTAAAGAGAAAGAGGGGGACAAAGCAGATGTGAAGATAGGAAGAGGTCACCTTGAAGTCCGATTTAACTACGGGGTAAGGCTGCCTTCCGAGGCGGAGTACAGAGGTTCGAGATTCAGCCCCAAGCCTCGTCTTGGCTGGCCTGACCAATGAACGGGAGGGGGCTTTGAGGATATACCTTTGGCTTTATTGACTTCCTCGCTTCCGAGGATACAGATCCAAGAGATTGTAGAGAACGAAACCAACGGAGAAATAACAAATTAATTCTCAATAATATAAGGAAAGAAAAGTGTAACTCGGTACAGAATCCGCGGATGCAAGACGTATCGCCGCCCATATTTCCTCGATGAATCGTTCAGGAAATACTCGGTGCTTACACTTTTTACCAAATCACTGGCTTGACGACCTAAGTACAGTATAAAAGAAGATGATCACAAATCCTCGCCCATCTCAAGCAATTAAATTTGCTACTGGGCAAGGGGCAAGAAGATTCGAAGTCCAAAGAACAGGAACCCAATGCAGAAGAGGGAAAAGTATATAGAAACAAACTCAAAATAGTGCAAGATCAATCGGTCATAGCGTATAAGAAAGTCCATATTCTCTATGTACTTTTGTTAAAGTTTCCAAAGGACACTCACCCTGACTCACGACCCTGAAAGCTCGCCAAGCCACCACCTAGAACTCCACCACTAACAAACGCTGCAGACCTCCATTTCACTGACCCAATTCAAGCCCTCCACACCCCTTACCTCTCACTCAACATAGTCTCCATCCCCATCCCGTCGTCCAAACCCCCTCATCGCTTGGCTGTTCCCTTGGTAGAATAAAGTGGTCTGATCCTGACTCAGTGCTTCCATAATCCAGCACGCTTTCTGGTGCTGCCAGGGCATGTGGTAATTGGATTTCAGGTCACGGTAAGACGGACGGCGTCTTTGTTGCACGTCGTATTTCGAGAAAACGTGTGCGGCAACGTGCTGGGCATGTGTTGGACACGTGGGGATGGGGATGGGGATGGGGATGAAGTGGGAATTGAACTGGGGAGTGGGCAGTCCGTTGGTCAACGGGAAGGTGAGGTGGAGAGGGAGAGGAAGGGAGGCGTGTGATTGGTCGGCTGCGGGGTACCGAGATATGGGGATGGATGGAGGGATGGGATGGGAGTTGAAGAGCTGAGACTGAATGACAAGTTGAGACCGGGAGTTCCGGTGTTGGTTTGATTTGATTGAATGCATCTGTAATCGTGGGAGCTGAAGCCTTTTCTGGGGGTTTCAAGATCTCGTTGTTCAAAAGAAGCTTGGATAAGAATTATCATGAGATCCAGCCAGGGACCTGATACCCGAGGTCTATGTTTGGAGTAACGATTTGGCTTACTTCATTTTGAGTATGATCTTTCAGTATAGAAGTAATTGCTTCGACTATTGACTTATTAATTTTTGGTAATGTGAGTGTCCAAATGGCATTAAGAGTTGGTCTTGGCATGAAATTGTATTGTAACATTATAAATGCTCTAGATTCGAGTGGATCTAGGACACTGAGCTGTTCTCGTTGTCTGAGCTGTTTTGGATATTGGTATCTGATATTTTCACAGTCAAATCGGGTTGGAACATCAAAACAAGTTGATCGAACATTTAATTATGTATTTCACGATTTTACATCCGAGAACGCGGTAGACCTAGTGGTTATTACAGATCCACGAGAAGAAACACTTAGCTGATCTTATTGTATCCATCCATTCATATCTAGGTATCGCTATGAAGTGTCATGCCATCATGATGTTCCGCCGATTTGGCAGGCCCCATGTATCCATCAGCAGCAGCCATCTCTGCCATGTGCAAAAGCCCCGACGAAAGTCCGTAGGACAAAGATTCAGGAAAGAAGAAGAAGAAGAAGAAGTAGGTAAAGAAGAAGCAAAGGAAGATCTCGAACCCCACGCTCAAAAAACATATCATTTCATTCCATCGAAAGAGAAAATGACAAATGGGCTTTTAGTTGGTAGTGACCGTCTGACTCCGAATTATGCCAAAAGAAATCTGCCGTATCATCTGCCGTGTAGCTTTGCGCTGCCTGCGCTCCATAAGCCTTTGGTCGTTTCGGCAATTTTCCTTGTCTGGGCTTCAATCTGCGCTTGGGTTTGGCCTTGACCTGAGTTCCTTTCAACGCCTCGCATGGCAGTGTCTGCAAAATCGCCAGCTTGTGGTGCCGATGAGATGGGTCCTCCGGTTGAGTAGCCAGAGTCTTGCTGCATCTCGTCGCCTGGACCCATACCAACTCCCGAATCGTTCTGTCCTCGTCGTAGTGGTTGAGCTCCCTTGTCGGGATCTGTTGATATTATTCCATCCATCATACCGCTGACTCCCTGGCCTTCCCTGAGTTTGTTGATTGCTCGTACTGTGTCGATTGCTGCATGTAGTGTCCTTCTCGCATTGAAGTTCTTCTTCACCACTGGCAAAAGATCACTGCCCTTTCCATCCTTGCCAGCTTGTCCAGAAGGTATGCCAGATACGAATGGATGTTGCAGAGCCTCGTGCGAAGTCATACGCTGCGTTGGATCGATTGTCAAGCAGCGCTTGATGAACTCTCTCGCTTGTACGCTAACTCCTCTCCAGTACTCAATAGGTGTGAAGCTGTAGTCTGCGATCAAGATTGCTTGCATCTCCTCCAGGTTGGAGTCGCGGTCGAAGGGAGTGTAGCCACAAAGTAAGAAGTATGTGATCACACCAATAGCCCATATATCTACTGGCTTACCATGTCCAGTCTTCTTGAAGATCTCGGGCGCCATGTAGCCTGGTGTACCGCATGTAGTTGTCAAGACGTGGAATTGCTCCTCATCCATTATTCTGCTGAGGCCGAAATCTGCAATCAACAAGTCCGCATTATCTTCTGGAGTTCTAAATAACAAGTTCTCGGGCTTCAGATCTCGATGTACAATTCCGTGGTCATGCAGGTAGGCTACCGCAGATAGGGTTGCTCGGATAAGGTCAGCTGCATCGGACTCGTAGTATGAGCCTTTGCGGCAGATTCGATCGAAAAGCTCGCCGCCGAGAGCAAGATCGGTGACGAGGTAGAGGTTGTTGAGGGTTTCGAAATAGTCGACGAGAGTGAGAATGTTTTGGTGGCCCATCGATACACGTTTAAGGACGGCGATTTCGTTCCGTACCTGTTGCGGGGTCAGTGCAGGTCTATGAATATAATTGGAGATTGTGCAGTACCATGTGTTCTCGCCCTGCCATCAGTCTCTTGTTGATCACCTTTGCAGCATAGTATCTTCCTGTATCAATGTGTACACACTCTTTGACCACCGAATATGAGCCCGCGCCCAGAGTCTTTCCTGTCTTGTATCGACATGCTTGCACCGGAGGCTTGCTCTGCTGGCTCTCCTGGGGATTTGAATAACTCATAGTGGTCATGCGAGAATGATTGTTTATGGGCGAGGCAGGATGTGCGCTTGAGCTCAAAGGACGTCAGCCGCGATAAGGGCGCTTCGCAAACTCGGCGTGAGAGCTGTTGAGGGGAAGAGTCAGACGATTGCGAGATTTGAAGTCGTAGGAAAGAGAGGGTAACACAAGGCTCTGCGTGATGCGAGGAGGTATTGTTGGCGTGGTGTTAATTTGCGCCGCCTTGCTTATGAAATGTGAGAGAACTGAAGATATCGATTCGATGTGGTCAAGTCTGTCTATCGGGTCAGCCAGGCCAGGCTTTCAGCCGCTCCAGGGAGTCTCGATTCGAAATAGATTGGATGGAGGGGCATAGCACCATTCTATTGGTCCGCTAAACATGGGGGACGCTAAAAACGGGCAGACCTCGCAGACCAAGACTGCCCCTCCTCTTACTTCACTTCTTTTTCTATCCTCATTCTTAAACATCATCTTCAGCACCAGACCACTTCTATGTCTCTCATTTACATATTTCAACTCCACCGGAACCCCCATTCCCTGGTTTTTAATTCTTTAGATATGGATTGCCCGGATCTCTATTTTCCCACTCAAGCTATGGTCAGCTCGTGGTAGGGCTGGCATGAGGCTGAGCAAGACATCCAGTTCGAGCTTCCCCCCCTACGGCATTTCGCCGGTCACTCGATCAGTACAAGTACTTTCTCGGCATGGACAAATGGTCGGAGGTCCCGACACCATCCACTCCCGCTCAGTCGCATCGGACTCTTCCCTGAGCTGTTCCCCAGAAAGCTTGGCCTGGCCAGCATCTCCTGGTGAGCATACTCCACGTGATTATCCACTTTCCGCGCGGCATCACCGTGTTCATGCTCAAATATAGCCACACCCTTGGCGATTTTCTTCTTTTTCGCTGTTTGATCACCCAAACTTTAATGCGAACAGTGAAAGGTTCGTTAGACCGATGTGGCTCAGAACCTCATCAACTGGAAACAGTAAGTCTCGTCCGAAGATTCGCGTCATGAGTCGTGTGCAATTGTCTGTTTAATATTCGCTGTCCTGCCTCTTCCTCTTCTTCGTAGCCGATCGTTGCTCCGTCCTTTATTTGCGTACATCACTGCCAATTGCGTTTGATTCTTCTTGGTAAGGAGGAGGGGATCAACATGAACGCTCCTGGTCAAGGACAAGCAGGAAATGGAGGTGGGCCGGGAGGCCAGAATAACCAAGGGGCCACAACAACCTCGACACAATTTGAAGCGGCCACATCGGCAGCGAGTTCAGCAACTTCGACTTCTACCGCGACAGTAGCTTCCTCATCATCCGGAGGGAACAAAACCATTATAATTGGAGCTGTTATTGGTGGAGTGGGCGCTCTTTTACTTCTGTGTCTTCTGGCCATATTTTGCATCCAGAAACGGAAGAAGCAAACTGCAGCGAAAAAGAAGGGCGCTGAACGAGTAACATATACTGGGCTAAATTCTGCTTTCGCTGGCGTCCCATTTCGAGATTCTCAGCATAGCAGTCTTTCTCCGAAACCATTACTTTTGTCAAATTCGAACACGGCATATTCTGGAGCCCCAAGTCCAGGACAACGAACGAGTGAGACAGAAGGATTTCTATACAATGCAAATCGAGAATTCGACTCTCCGCAGCACTCCCCACAACAATCACCACAGGCCTCGCCACGATACTCGCCATCACATCCATACTCCACCACACATTCGCGTACCCGATCACTCACTCACTCACTCACACACTCTCGTACACATTCACGGGCGGAGAGCAACACGTCTCCTCTGACGCTTAACGATCCTAGTGAGGCGCACGTACTTTCCAATCACGGACCATTCAGCCCAGGAGAATTTGAGCCACCAACGTTCCAGACTCCTCAACCCCGAGATACGATGGGCTTCCCAGTAGAGTCTTCAGCTGCTCTGGAGGAGATCAGATTACAGACAATGACACCAGTTCTTCTTTCACCGAAGCCGAGACATCCCTTGGTGCATCAGGATTCGTTGGAGCGAGTAGTTCGAGATGGTATGCTTGCTCCTAGCCCTGCACCCAGTAATTCCGCACCCGGCCGATTGAGAGTGATCAGCCAGGATTATCCGCGAGAGAGTCCCGTTCTTGGCTTGGAACATCCGGTCATTATACAGAACCCGGCCATCACTTCCTTAGGTGGTGGGCTGGGGAGGAACGAGAGTCAACGGACAGTTTCTTCAATGAGTACTATGGGACCCATCATTGGAGATGATGAGTTAGAGAACCTGGGTATCGGAGCAAGGCCGCAACCACTAAGGTTCCGACAATTATGACCACAAGCAAGCGGTCGATGGGTAGAGCTGGAAAGGCAGGTGTACTGATGCTGGAGTGGGGCATAATGGGCTGTTCAGGCGTTCTGGGAATCTGTTACTAAATACCCTTTCATTTGTAAAGTGTGGCGGGGGGTGGAGTGTTTATAAGACCGGATGGCGTCACAGAACATCTCGAGTCGGAGCCAGCTTTGGGAATATACTCTGTCAATATTAAGAGCAATAACATATATACATACTTTTGAACTATCAATTGTGAGATGTCAGAATAAATATGAGGACTCTAGAGGCCGTTTGTCTCGCAGCTTACATGTGCCAGCCTCTTATTTTGTCTCTTCTAGATTTGCAGCTATGAAAAGCTATGAGAAAACGCAATCTCATTGATGTTATATTGGGTCTTTCCAACTCATGACTTACATTCCTGCCCACTGATTCCCAATCAGCCGATTCGCTACCCTTTCTACATAGTGCCCAGTTGCTGTTATTCCATCACTCAAATCATCCCTATTGACCCTCCCAGAATTGTACGCCCTACAAGCATGATACCAATTCCGATCCCACTTATGAAAGCACTGAATCAACCCGTCCCCAAACCTCGTCCCTTGAGCACCATCCCTAATCATCCTCTCCACACACCACTCCGGATACCTCTCATCCCATTCCTGTCCATTGTGCGCCTGCATCAATCCCGTATTCTTGACGAAGTCAGGTGCTGGTGACAAAGTCGTCGGATTACGGACGTTGCCCCCCGATTCTTGCATTATGATGCAGAGGATCACGCGAGCGTCGACACCGGATTCGTACGCGATTATTGGGATCCATTTCTTGACGTAGAATACTTCTGTTGGGCTGGAGTTGAGGAGCATGAGCCGCTCGTTGATAGCAATCAGGTGCTCATAGGGCGCCCAGGTATTTGGATGGGGGAAATTATGCGTTGGGCCGGAGAAATAGGTGTAGCCTTCTATCGGAGGTTGTGGGCGGGCTGGCTTGACATGATGATGGTGGTGGTGGTGAGGAGGAGCTCCAGAGGGTATGTTGATGACTTGTCCGACTTGAAGGGACTCTGGTGCAACTCCTGGATTCAGAGACTGTATATGAGGAACATCAGTGTTGAGCCTTTTGGCGTTAGCATCAAATGTGTCTCCTGAGTTGATGGTGTATGTTGAAGGTGGAGGTGGCTGATGAGAGAGACCTCTTGATCCAGACGGCCCGGGTACGTCTATGACCTGGCCAACCTGTAAAGCTTCAGGCTTCACACTTGGATTGAGACTTTGAATCGCCGAGATATCCACACCGAATCTCTTTGCAATCTCAAAAAAAGTGTCACCGGACACGATCGTGTATTTCCCGTTCCCAGACATTTTTGAAAGATCTTGGGAGAGAAACTTCAAGAAATCCGAACTATTGCTTGTCAGTCTAGCAAATCAGAGAGGAGTACTGAAGTTTCTATTTACAGAACAATTAACCGTTAAAGAAGATTTTCTGGTTTGAAAAGGAGGTAAAGTTTTGGAGATGTTTGTACAGTCTCGCTTACGCATCTTTGTGGCTTAGCGCTAATGCTAAGCCACTTCAGGCGCAGCTGGTTCTGACGAAGCGACCTCAGCCTTCTAAGTTCCAATGGGAGGTATCGCTTCTCACCCAGCAGTCTTTCAAGCTGCACACTTCAGCATTGAGCTTTTGTACCTGTAGGAGAATCACGTCCTTTGAGTTCTCATGGAATACATCGTTGGAGTACCCAGCGCAAATCCTCTAAACGTCATCTCCACGACGCAACCAAGCTCGTAAGATCTTGCGTCTTCCATTCTCTACCATCATCGGATGCTAGAGGCCTCTCGTTCTGAAATTTTTGGATGGGACTCCTCTATTCAAGTGCTCAGAATTGTTGAGGACATGGTATCGAGCGAAGACGTCGATAGTTTGACATTTATCTACAAGATGACGTCTTCCCCCGCGAGTTTCACGCTTTTTGGGAGACTTCCTGCCGAGATCAGATGTGAGATCTGGAAATTTGCTGCCCCTGGTCCTCGAATTGTCGCTGTCAAGTTCGACAGAAACAAGGCACAGTATCAGCCACGAATTCGAACCCCATCAATTCTTCGCGTTAGTCAGGAGTCACGGCATGAAGCTCTCAAGATCTATCGTGAGCTGCTTCTCGGTCCGGGCCGTAATATCGGCTGCTATATGGACATAGATCGAGATACCGTCTATGTCAAAGGCGACTTGATACGAAGTACTAACAGAATCTCGACACTTTACATATCAGCCGCCCCCCCGTCAATAGACATTGCCGGTCACGGTGAACCCCTTCCTCTTCCTGGGGTCGAGTCGGATAAAGCAGGCTTCGAGCGCATTCTACCAGCCGGGCGCGAAGGCACAACCAGAACGAACTATACTGAACTCATACTGGACGACTTGATGACCAGCCCGGATGGCAAAGCTATGTTGGAGGACCTCCATGTAGACTTCGATACATGGCAACTGCTACGTAAAAAATTCTGGCGATATAGACACGAATATCCACGTTATATCAAGAAATTGACAATCATTAGTGAGCGTGGCGATGGACCGCTCACAGACATCAAAATGCATGATATCAGGGATGTGCCAACGTCGCCCGATGGCGCCGAGACATTGATGACAGAGGGGCGGAACAGTTATCTGATAAGGATGAAAACCAGTTTCATCGCGATCAGTGCATTCAGGAATAGGCGTGATAAAGCTGCGGGACTACCTCAGGTCTTGACTCGTAGTATATCGATGAAACTTCTGTACAAGGGCGATGATGAGCTCGAGGTTTAATTTTGAGATAGGCCAAGCCGTGTGGTTACGTGTCATATGTTTTCTCTGTGGATGGGTGGCCCAAGAAGTCGCAGGCTCGAGGAACGAACTACCGCTGCGTGTAGGTGGCTTCGTGAACAGCGCTGAAAAGTAAAATTCGGGTGCGAGGAAGAAGGTTTGATTACGAATAAAGCGAGACCGAGACTTGAGATTGATGATGGTGGCTTCTTCAAGGAGTTGATTGTGTTGGAGATGCGGTTGATACAATGTGCCCCCAAACACATGTTTCATTGATGATGCCACTTGGCAAGGTATTTCACAATGACGGCCTAGGAGATTGTGTTACACAGAGTCAATCTATTCCAATTATTCTGCATTTTGCTTCTCATCTTACACTTCGCAGGCTTAAGCGCAATGATCTCATTGAAGTGAACCTAACCCAGAACCTTCTCGGCGGCAGAAACTGGAACTCGTTAGTGGGAGGTCAATTAGGGAGGTGATAATGTTTACCATCCAGCCCAGTGTTATCTGGCTCGACGTGCAATGCCTTGACTTTGCCGTCCTCAATCTCAAGGGCATAACGCTTGCTTCGTGGGCCACCGAAAATGGCAGCACCATCGAAAGCCAAGTCCAAGGCCTCGGTGAATTTGGCAGTTGGGTCTCCAAGGAAGCGGATCTACAGTTGAATAGTACATCAGCTTGAGAAACTGGAAGATTGTTGTTATAGGTCAAGTGAGGTGTCGCAACTTACACCTGAACTACCGGCAGGATCGAGAGAATCAGCCCAGGCTTTCGTGCTGTGAGGGTCAGTCATGACATATTAACATTAGATGCTTGTCCCTACACGAATGGATCGTTGACAGCAACCACGAAAACATCTCCAGCGTTCTTCAGGTTCTTGTGGTTGATGTAGCCTGGAACGTGAGAATTCGAGCATGAGGGACCTGCAGGTCAGTCCGTAGTCAGCACTCCCATTTTCGAGAACTGATGCGTATGGGCCGTGTCAATGCACGGGCGGAGTAGACGAGTAGGATGAGCTTACTGAACGCAGCTGGGACGCCAATGATCAAAGCCTTGCCCTTGATGGCCTCACTCAAGTTGACCTTGTTTCCTGGGGAGTTCTCAACCAAAACATCAAGATTCGGGAGCTTGTCGCCAACTTGAATGAAGGATCGAGCGGAAGCATGGAAGCTTCTTGACGAGCGCGAGGCATTGAGAGCCACGCGACGGATGACGTTTGTTGATGCCATTGTGATATGCTTTCAATTGGTGTTGACAGCTTGGCAGAGGATGTCTCGAAAGGTGAGGTTAAGCTTCTTCAAGTTCCGCAAAATCCAGAATAGGTTAAGCGCGTTCGCTTGTGATCGACATCGTTGACATTTGATTTGCGTTTGCAATGACATTCCTTCAAACTGCTACATCTTATCATAAATCTATTGACATTGACAATCAAAAACACTTCACGAGCCAATACAGCATTCCTCACAAATCATCACTACTTGCCTTCATCTTACTGGGCCGGGAGTATCCCATGTGCTGTGCAGGGATATGCTAATGGGTGCCGGCTCGCCTCATCGATACTAACGATTTGATTGGCGCGCATCTGGCAAACATTAAATCTACTGGGGGGCGGGGAGGAAGTGGAGATGAAGCGTATTTCTTCCACTTCTGGCAGCATCTTGCGGGGAAAAGACGTCTTTCCCTGGTCGTCTCTTCGAAAGCTTCTGCGGGGTAGAAATAAGTTTTTCCGTCGCCAAGTTGTTGACAGCGTCAGTGACAAACCTCGGTCTTTCATTACGCGCAATGGATAAGTATAAATTAAGTAAGTCTTCCCTGCTCTCTAACACCTTTTTTCCCCAAGGACTTCTTCTCCCTCGATAATCATGCTTCTTCACTCTCTCCCCTTCATTTCCCTCCTTCTGGGAGCCGTTTCGGCTGCCCCAAAGCCGGCACCTTTCTCGACTTTCTCGAATGTTACTGTCTACACCCCTGCATCAAATTACACCGACCCTCGGGTGCTAGTAAGTTTTCCTGTAGTTGTTTTAAGGAATCAATGCTAACTTGCAGGTAGTACGCCCGTACAGTCGAGCTCGAGAAAGGAGTACTTCTCGCCACATGGGAGAATTATAGTCCTGAGCCTCCGCTAGTGTACTTCCCAATCTACAAGAGTGTAGATGGAGGAGAGTCATGGAAAGAGATCTCCAAGGTCACTGATCAAGTCAATGGATGGGGCCTCCGGTATCAACCAGATTTGTACGTCTTACCAAAGAGAGTTGGCAAGTTTCCTGCAGGAACGATCCTCTGCTCTGGCAATTCGATACCAACAGACTTGAGTCTCACAAAGATCGACGTCTATGCAAGTCAAGACAAGGGTCACACCTGGGAGTTTGTCTCCAGTGTAGCAAGAGGAGGAGCTGCAATCCCAAACAACGGAATCCCTGCAATTTGGGAGCCTTTCGTGATGTATTACAAGGGCCAGATTGTACTGTACTACTCAGACCAAAGAGACCCTGCCTATGGCCAAAAACTCATCCACGCAACCTCCAAGGATCTTCTCACCTGGAGTGCCGATGTCGAAGATGTCGTTTCAGCGACATACACAGACCGGCCAGGCATGACAACGGTAGTCCAGCTTCCAAACGGCAAATACATGATGACCTATGAATTTGGAGGTGGGCCAACCATACCAGCTGGAACTGCCTATAAATTTCCGGTCTATTATCGAATCAACGACAGCCCTCTCGACTTCAATAAGTCTGTCTCGCTACCAATTTATACCAACGACAAAATCCAGCCAGAGGGTTCGCCCAAGGTTGTTTGGTCACCTGTCGGAGGAGTCAACGGGACTATTATCGTCAGCTGCGGAACCAAAAGTCAAGTCTTCATCAATCAAGCTTTGGGTGATGTAAATGCTTGGAGAACGGTTCCAACTCCAGAGGGGGTTTCATACACCAGGCACTTGAGGGTGCTCAGCAACCCGAACTATCTGCTTATCATGGGCGGTGGAGTTCTTCCCCCTAGTACAACGAACAAAGTCACCGTCAGCGTCATCGATCTGAAGAAGAGTTTGAAGCAGGCAAGCTGATGGAGGACCTGATGTGATTCTGTCGGCTACAGGATGTTTGATTCGCACATAGATGTAAATATAAGAATACACTTTGATATCGTCATTTCTGAACCCTTGTGAGATCCAATGAACACGGCAAGAATTTTGTGTGACCTGGATTTCGGATTTGTATCCCAATTGCATATTGGCCTTTGTGTTGACGTTTTCTTTTCACTTATGTTTGTACCACTGGGATTAGCATATTGTGTTTTTCATGTCGAAACTCACCCAACGCATCATTGTACTCGACCCAGTCGATCCTTTTGCATTTCCTAGATGACTTGTCTAAGTTGGACTGCAAGTGCTCTCAGTTGGAGTGTCACGTGAGCTTCAATCGGGAAGTGAATACCTTACGTTCGGCACAAGGTAAAATAATTCACCAGATGTCGGAGGACTCGATATTGATTTATCTGAATCTCCCCAGCAAGGCTAGCTGAATCAATATTCTCAGTGAGTGGTATATCAGCCGCACGTGAACGCTATCGCGATACCTTACCCGGGGGCCAGAGGCTCCGTCAGCCGGCACTGATCACCAACCCAAGCTCACAGTCGAGGAAGGCAACCTTCTCTTCTTCCCACCACTCTCACTTTCCACAACTAAAATTTTGCGCACTTCGACTCGAGTCCTGCGACATATCTAGAGGCTTCGCCCATCAATGCCAGTTCTTGTCTCCAAGTACCGAAATACCTGAGTCGCTGCCTGTCTCGAATACCGCAGCCTTGCACGCCTTCAACTTGAATCACGTCCTCCTTCGACGACAACCCCAAGGAAGATTTTCCAAACGACACCATTTCTTCCCAAACAAGAAAGAGAAAGGCGGCTGAGGCGGTAGCATCTTCTCAACCAGCGAAAAAGGCCACTAAAAAGACCGCCTCAGCAGCCGCGATATCCCCGCCCACGCCACTTACGATGGATTCCGACGACGACTTCATGTCTGGCTTGTCCAGCGACGAAGATGCTCTGCAAGACGAGAGCGACGATGACAATGGATCCGCAGATGGTATGTCCCGCTCTTTCCATTTCCCTTCTCCTTTTTCATGCCGGCGGACCAACTTGCCCCATGAACCCTCTTCATCTCCCCTCATTACTAATTTGTACCAACCAACAGACTTTGGCTTTGACGAACCAGAACCAGACCTAGGATATACACAAAAGGATGAAGTCAAGAAAGAGAAGAAGTCGTTCGATACCACATTCAAAGTCTACGAACCAAAAGACATACAGGCACAGCAGGATGACCTCATCGACGAAGTCAACATGATTCTAGACATCCGAAAGGAGGATGCTGCAATTTTACTACGACATTTCAGATGGAATAAGGAGCGATTGATAGAGGATTATATGGATAGACCAAAGAAGGTACTTGAGAGTGCTGGTCTGGGACCAAGCTCGACCGGCCCTCCACGCCTGGAGACAATCCCTGGTTTCATGTGCGACATCTGCTGCGAGGACGACGCCGATCTCCTGTCTTTTGCCATGAAGTGCGGCCATAGATATTGTGCAGACTGCTACAGGCAGTACCTGACTCAAAAGATCAAAGAGGAAGGCGAGGCAGCCCGAATTCAATGCCCACAGGATGGATGCAAACGAATCATGGATGCCAAGTCTTTGGATCTCCTGGTATCGGTTGACCTTAAGGATAGGTACCACGAGCTTCTCACCAGAACCTACGTCGAAGACAAAGACCAACTGAAGTGGTGCCCGGCTCCCGACTGCGTCAATGCTATCGAATGCGGCATCAAGAAGAAGGATCTGGATAAGGTTGTGCCCACGGTTGCGTGTGACTGCAAGCATCGGTTCTGCTTCGGATGCGGCCAAGCAGACCATCAGCCAGCTCCTTGCGAACTCGTCAAGAAGTGGCTCAAGAAGTGTGCCGATGACTCGGAAACTGCCAACTGGATCTCTGCCAACACGAAGGAATGCCCGAAGTGCGTTTCTACAATCGAGAAGAATGGAGGGTGCAACCACATGACTTGTAGGAAGTGCAAGCATGAGTTCTGCTGGATGTGTATGGGCTTATGGTCGGAGCATGGCACAAGTTGGTATAATTGCAACAGATTCGAGGAGAAGAGTGGTTCGGAAGCTCGCGATGCCCAGACAAAGTCTCGCGTTTCCCTAGAACGTTACCTCCATTACTACAATCGATATGCCAACCACGAGCAATCTGCGAAACTCGACAAGGATATCTACCAGAAGACAGAGTCAAAGATGATCAAACTCCAAACCGCATCTGGCATGTCCTGGATTGAAGTACAATATTTGAATGCTGCATCGCAAGCCCTTCAGACATGCCGTCAAACCTTGAAGTGGACATATGCCTTCGCCTTCTACCTCGCACGTAACAATTTGACTGAGATGTTTGAGGATAACCAAAAGGATCTTGAGATGGCCGTTGAAGCACTTTCTGAAATGTTTGAGAAGCCTGTCGAGGACCTCGCGGACTCCAAGTTAAAGGTTGAGATCATGGACAAGACATCGTATTGCAACAAGCGTCGGGTCATTTTGCTGGAGGACACGGCCGACAACTTGGCAAACGGTGTGTGGACTTGGTCGAATGGCTTCTGATCTATTCCGATCTGTTCCTGATCTATGTCCCTGTTCTTCGCACCTCCGCCTTGACACTCTCTACATGATATCACATGTAGGGAGCCTCAGCTGATCTCAGAACCTATGTCGCAGGCAACTGGTTATTGTATGAACCCAATGAACATGATAAACCCGACGACTATGTGGAATACAGCTCACCAACACCTTTACCGGAGAGACGCCGAAGAGGCGCTTTCCTCGATATCTTCACAAGCGGAAGCCGACACGCAATCTGACCTCTCGCTCTCCTAGATTATCTCTTTTCCAATCGTATATTGCATCCCCCGGCGTCAAGATGTCGGATTTGACCGCGCATCGGAATTACTTTTTCTGCTTTCATCTCCTACAGCGGCCCCAGTCTCGAACGAGGGCAGCAAATGTCAACAGAGCGCAAGGGCAGGGAACAGGTGCAATGGCGCAGCATGCATCATCTTTCTCACTATTCATCCACACACGGCGTCTATTTCTTGTATTGCTTGCTGGGGTTAATCGGAGGACTGGGCTGGGGTTGGGGTCTGACAAGCAAGCATGGGTTTTCCTCTGACACTGATTGACATTGATTTTGGAGCATCTGGGAGGATGGCATGGAATGGGTGTCTCTTGCTAGGTCAGAGGGTAGACGGACAACAGCCCAACTCAAACTCGTACATAGGGATATGAATAGGGGGCGAGAAGAATGAATGCATTATGAAAGAAAGAAAGGATTCGTGTATGTCTAGTCTAAGAGCTTCTGCTTGCTTGCTTATGGTGAGTTGTCGTAATGAAGATATAGCCTGTTTTTGCAACTTCTCTCTACAATTCTGTCCAAGACCAAGTCCCATAGGGGGAAAGCCACCAAGGGAGAAAGGCTTTGCCACCCCCTCGCTTATTATCGCTGTCCCAAATGCATCTGGTGATCCGGGTCTCGCGACCACAACATCACATCATTACAGCGCAGCATCGAGAACGTGTTCATTAATTTTGTTTTGTATTTGTATTCTCTCATCATTTCATCTTGCCAATTCTCAATACTCTGAAAAGGTCCAGTTTGTTCTGTAGAAGTGAAGGTGACAATCCCTTTCTAGACAATGATCCATCCTCGACCAAGCTGTCCTTCAGACATCCATGCAAGTGATGCTTCAACAGCCACAATAGGAACCGAAGGTCACTTCTCCTTCGTATTGTCAGAGATAGCCTATGAGACTAGCGGTGACAATAGCAAGGGACAGAAAGCCGGAGAAGCGCCCTCCACAATAGCAAAGGCTACGGCCAGAGAAGCACAATATCAAGGCCGTAGGTCTGCGACGGGGCGCCCACAAGTACATCTTTCTCGAGGACCTCCTGATAGAACAATTCCAACTCCAATTTCCATTCCTTGAATCATTTCATCCTCGAACTCCGACCAACGCCGATCAATACACCATTTTGTATGCTCCCTCCTCTCCCCCCTTACTTCTCGCTCGAACTCCGTTTTGCGCCATGCTGGAAATTAACAATAGAAACAGGGATATTATAATCAGAACACAATCTCTCATCACACCGGGTATCTTTGACAGACAAACAAAATCATCATGCCTTCGCATACACGAAACGACCGAAGTCGAATCGAGATCTCACTTCCTCCTCTCCACCACATGGGCTAAGCTCCTCGTCATCCTCGCTGTCGTGGATGATCAAGTCCTCACTGCCGGTACCCTTGCTCAAAACCTTGACCTCGTTCTCGTCCACTTCTGGGAGAGGGATTGACGTTGGGTCTACAACGTTTTTCTTCTTCTCATCGACAACTTCTGGGAAGGAAACGTTGCCTCTGCTGAGCAACGAACGTCTGGGAGAGCGGGCCTTGACGGAGATGACAGGTGTCATAGGCGGGGTCATTGGAGGCTTCGACCGGTTTGCGGTTGCACCCAGGCGTTGGAGAGGGGTAAGTGGCTTCCGATTTGCAAAGGCCGAGATGGATGGGACGCTCGAGGGCGTTGTCTTCACAGCAATAGGAATTCTGGACTGGCGAGGGATCGAGGAAGAAGGGGTTGGGAGAGCGGCGGGGAGCCCATTTGCTACCTTGGGCGTGCAGATGGGTCCACCTCCAAATGCGAATTTCTCCTTCAATTTCTCCATGGAAGTTGGGATATTGTTAGAAGCGGTTGGTGTTGGAGGCTGGGTTGAATCAGGGCTCGACATGGACGATGACAAACCAGGAGCACTTCCCTGAGACTCATCGACCTCCATACCAGTTCCCTGACTTTCAGAGCAGGTAACGGACTTGGCCTCAGCATTGGCTTCACTCCGAGCAGTAACCATCTCCTCGAACACAGCAAACTTTTTACCAGACTTCTGGCCTTTGGGTGCTTCATCATCGACATTTGCCAGACTCATCATTGCCTCCTCAATTCCACCATCAGAGAAGATGTTGAAGTCTTGCTTCTTCGACTTTTTGCTTCTCGCATTTCTGGACACACTCGGGCTGGGCTCAGGAGCGTTGTTGAAGAATCGACTGGGACCAAGTTCTACCTTTTTGCTGGGTGACGTGGTTGTTTCGATATCGGCACACAATCGAGCTCTCTTTTGCGGGCGAGGCTCAGAGATAGTAGGAGATCGGTTGGTACGACCAACTGGGGCTCGATTTGCTGGTGGTGCCGATTGAGGAAGCTGAGGTGTGGATGAGGAGCGGTTGACAGAGGTTGGAGGAGCAGGTCGGGCGATCCAAGGACCAGAGTTGCGGCGAAGAACATCTTGCTGTTCTGGGGATCCAGTGAACAGATTGATGTCCAATTCGGCGAGAGGGGTGCGCTTCTTGAAGAAGGTGTTGATCGATACACCCTTCTTCAGATCGATCGAGGAGGCAGAACGTTGATGGACTTGAGGGCGAGGAGTAGCCCAAGGGTCCACCGAGATGACCATGTTGCCTTTCGTTGGAGTAACGATTGGCTTCTTGGTCATTGGGTTGAGATCTCCTCTGGCTACACCTTGGGCGATCTCAGGCTCAACGTCTGCTCCAAGGAAAGGCATTGTGTCGAGATCGAATGGTTGTTCTGGTATTGTGTGAAGAACAAGACGTCGAGCTCGGGGACAGAAAACTCTTTGATGTAAGAAGGTGAGTTCAGCCTGGCGAAATTGATCCAAATAGGTCTTCGGCACGTGGAATTTTCCGTCAAACTGCAACATGCGAAGAACTTTATCGATAGTCTTGTGCTTGCGGACCATGCGATAAGCGGTTTTCAGGCCCATATTGCTTATACTAGCAAGGTAGTCGCACCCACTCAGAATTGCCATCGTTCTGAATTCACGGTCTGACCAGCCGGTAAGAGTAATCTCTTTACAGGCAGAAAAGTCTGCTTTGTTGACTTCGATGCAGTTTCCATACTGGTCCAGTTTCGTCAGAAGGCACTTCGCTCCAAATACCAGAAGATCGGAGTCTTCTGAGAGTATCCCATCAATGATTCCTTTTCTCTCCAGGTACACCATCTGGGCGTCTGCTTCGTATGGAGCTACAATATATTGCACTCCAGTCTTCTTCAGTTCGTCAATCAGTTGTCGTGCCATCTCTGGTGTAACGTCCACAGCTTTCTGAAACTCGAGGTATGCTTGGGAAGTTTTTCCAGCATTCAGTAGTTCCATTCCTGCTTTCCTACTCTGCTCTCGTCGTTTCTCTCGGTCTGCTTCGGTGGCGGCCTTACTGGGAAGGTAGTCGCCATCGAATATAATGAAAGGAATGACGCCGAAGTGTTGTAGCATTCGTACTCTGTGCATTGCAAATTCGACAAACCTGACAATTATTAGTGGTGGCAATTGGAGAAGCACTAGTACTACACACTTTCTTGTTGGCTTCCCCATGGCCAGCTCCATGGCACAAGAGACAGTTCCACGATGGAGCCAGCCATATGCATCTACTCCAAGGGTCTTGCCCTCAAATTTCTTGAGGTTACATTGTTTATGTATAGATTTGAGTAAAGGAAGTAAGCCTAGAGGATATCTATTAGTGAGATATACTTTAAGAAGTCCGGAATTGGGGGATCAACCATTAATTCCCATTATGAATAGTCACAGAGCAAATCGGAGCACACAAAAACACCCAGCAAGCGCAAACTTCACCCGCCAGACGATATGTACGGAGCCGTTCCTGCTCTCAAAACATTTGTTATTGCGGACTGCTGTGCATAGGTGTATTCGGTAGGTGATAGAAACAAGATCCGGAGGGCCAGTTAGTGTTGGGTGAATAGTCGTCGAGATGTTTGCCGCTGTCGAAGTTGTCGGATGTGGTTGTTGCGAATAGAGTGAATGCGAGGGGATCCAGGTATCCAGCTTTACCGCTCATATCCAGAATTCCAGGTCGCGACTGCGCCGTGCTCTCGACGCGTCGTTCGGTCTTACCCGGCAACGAGGGCAGGTTAGCAAGACGGATGATGATTGGCTCAAGTTACATTGATAGTGCGAAGAGCGGGGTTCCGATAACCTTGCGATAACGACAGCAGATCAGATCAGATCAAAAAGTTTAAAATAATTGAGGCTTGCATTACCAGAACATCCGAGTATCTCGCAGCACTCCACAACAGTCACAATGCCGAAAAGTTTGGAAAAGACTCGCAAGAAGATTGCCAAGAAGAAGGGCAATATCACGGCTCTGCATGAGAACTCGCGGGATTCTCAAAGGCTGCGCCGGGCGCTGATGAGAGATGATAAATTGATCAAGGTCGCATCAGCACGGAGGAAGAATGACAAGCCTTTAGGTATGGTACAACTTCCCAAACTTGTTCGCATATACTGATAAACCACAGTCCAACGAGCAGCATACTTCCAAGAGGCGATTCGGGCAAATGACGGCAAGCCATTGGATCTTGAGAGCGTCCAGGGTCTCATTAAATCGTACAGCATCTGCACCTACAAACAATTCGAAACACATTCTGACGATCGCATAGATTTGTGCACCAGCACGACGAAGAATTCAACGAGCTGAAGAAGGACCGCAGACCTGGCAGACCAGCAAGCACAAGAGAGGACTTGCTGCGGATCAAGATTGCTGCAGATGAGAAGGAATACGAGAATGGATTCTGTCAGTCGTTGGATCATAACGTCCTGGCCGAGCAATAAGCTAATTCTCTCCAGACTTGCCAGATCTTACAGACGAGAACAATGTCATATTTCTGGACAGATGGGAGGGTTCATGGTCGTATCTGTCAACGCTGAAATGGGTCCGGATAACAAGCAGCGGTCAGATTCAAGAATCGAAATTTC
The DNA here is from genome assembly GCA_017365405.1 of Cadophora malorum. Lineage (NCBI taxonomy): Eukaryota > Fungi > Ascomycota > Leotiomycetes > Helotiales > Ploettnerulaceae > Cadophora > Cadophora malorum. The sequence goes on from JAFJYH010000066.1 coordinate 108,996, forward strand.
CACCAAAGGGAGAGTCATGATGGATGGATTGCATATGATTTGGGCGTCTATGGCATAATTTGGCGTTTGGGCGTAGCAAAATTATATGGTGTAAGAGAGCTGCTGCCACATTTGAGATAGCGAAGGACATCCATCAAAACTGAGAAATGCAACCGTCCCTTACTATTCTTGCAATAATAGACAGTTTCCCATCTATCAACTCTGCTCCCCACCTCTCGTCAGAATAACACATTTGACCCTTACATCCCCCAACCCTCCAGCCCCAGCCCCAGCCGCAATCCCATCCTTCCTCGTCCCCACAACCCTCTTCCTCTCCTCTCTAACCCCTCTCTCCGCCCCCTCAGCAACCCATTTCAGATCTCTTCTCCAAGCTGGACATTCCAAGAACCCCACCTCACCCTCGAACGCCCTTCCAAACTCCACCACGAGGTCCACTTCCCTGAGCGCCTTCATCCTGCTCACTATACCGAGGAAGCCATTCTCGCATAGCTCGGCCCAGACTCGGAAGTCGATCGCAAGATGCTGGATCAGGTGACGGGAGGGAGAGGTTGAGAAGTGGTAGAGGATGCTGTGAAGGTGGGTTGAGAGGAGCGGCGAGAGAGATGAGAGGTAGAGGATATCTGTGTTGTAGGCGATGGGAATAGGGAGGCCATATAGCTCCTTTGAATGAGCTTTATTTGAGGAGGATGATGACGACGAAGATGAAGTTGATATAGTCGGCCGAACAGGTTTCAAGACTTTAGGTAAAGGTCCCAGTGAGAGGTATGAATGTGTTGAGAGCGTAAATAGTCTCGATTCTGGGCTTATGGAGAGAGTTATTGGTGGTGGCGTGTTGGATATATAGCAGCCCTGAGATGGCGAGTAGGAGATCTTCAGGATCCGTGTTGAGCTATGGCTTGCATGGGAGAGCGCTAGCATGTGTTCATAGATTTTAAGACGGAGCTCGGTCGGTAAATGGGGAAAGAAGTGAAAGGCTGCGAGAGGTGACTTTAAAATATCCATGGTTGAGAGGTACCTATGCTTGTTCCGGACTTGGGTCGCTGTTGTTCTGAGTCCTGGATACTCAAATTTGGGCAGGAGAAGTGAAAAGTGGAAGAAGAACCTCAGCTCCCTAGATATCGCAAGATATACCAATATGATTCAAGTTGTGGTTGTGGTTTACTGATGGAGGGGTATTCAGCCGTTTCGGATGGAGGGGTTGTCGTTATCGGCACGTGCCCGCTTTCGGCTTGAGAAGGGGGCGATCTGGGCTCGGCAAAGTGACCAGTGGAAGTCAACAACAGTAAATGTGTTGATCAATTGCAATAAATACATTTTCCAGTCCGTATCCAAGCCATGCTACATAACTCCGTAATGCATTAAATACAACTCCTAGGTGGCCAAGCAATATACAATCACAACATAGGCTTCAAGTCATCCGCTACCTTGAATGGGGCTTCTGTCTTGCTCTTGATCTCGTCAACAGTCACACCATCAGCGATTTCGATCAGTGTCAATCCGGTCGCAAAGTCCACATTAAACACTCCCTGTATACTGTTAGCTCAGAACGATCAAATGCGGAGAAAGTACGTACCAATTCTGTAATAATCATCGAAACACAAGCCTTGCCAGTCAATGGGAAAGCGCATTGCTTGACAATCTTCGCATTGCCCTTCTTATCTGTGTGCTCCATCGTAACAACAACCTTAGTCTTTTCTGGGTTGCTGACCAAGTCCATGGCACCACCGAATCCCTTTATCTTTCCTGGCAACATCCAGTTTGCCAAGTCACCGTTCCCGCTAACTTGCATAGCTCCAAGGATTGTGAGGTTGACACGACCACTTCTGATCATGCCGAAAGACTCTTCGCTACCGAAGACTGCAGCACCAGGCTTCAAAGTGACAGTCTCCTTGCCAGCATTGATGAGATCTGCGTCCTCTTTGCCCTTGACTGGATATGGTCCAAGTCCGAGAATGCCATTCTCGGATTGCAGTTGTACCTCGACCTCGGGGCCAACAAATCCAGGTGCCAGCATAGGCATGCCAATTCCCAAGTTGGCATACATGCCGTTCTTGAACTCCTTAGCAGCTCTCTTGACAATGCGCTCTCTCTTAGCTGCCGTCTCGCCGCTTCCAAGTGCCGACTTTGCCTCTGGATCGTTGGGGTCTTTGGCGAAAGTGTACTTCTCGATACCCTTCTCTGTCGTCGATTGAATAACCCGCTTGACATATATACCTGGCAGATGCACTGCCTCGGGAGGAATATCTCCTGGCTCAACAATATGCTCTGCTTCCACAATGGTCATCTTGGCGTTCCGGCCCATAGCACCGTTAAAGTTGTTGGCAGTGAGTCTGAACTGGCAGTTACCCAACTTGTCTGCCTTCCACGCCTTCACAAAAGCATAGTCACCCTTGATACTCTCCTCCAAGAGATACTGCTTGCCATCAAAGACCTTGACATCTTTAGGGTAAGAGTAAACTTTTGGTGTTCCGTCAGGGTTATTCTGGAGGGGTAGTTCTCCGGTCTGGACAACAGTTCCGAAAGCCGCAGGTGTATAGAAAGCAGGTATTCCCTTTCCTCCAGATGCACAACGCTCAGCAAGCGTGCCTTGTGGTGTAAGTTCCAGCTCCACTTCTCCCGTCAAGTACATCTTCTCGAAAGTCTTGTTCTCGCCGATGTAACTCGCAATCATCTTCTTGATCTGCTTCGTCTTCAACAGCTTGCCCAAGCCGGAGGTGTCCGTTCCCGCATTATTCGACACGGCAGTTATGCCCGTAATCTCTGGCTTATTGATCACTTCATCGATAAGGGTATCGGGAACACCGCAGAGACCGAATCCACCACAGAGGACAGTGGAATTAGGTTTCATGTCTTTGAGGGCTTCGGCCGCAGAGGGAAGGACTTTGTTAATCTCATTGCGTCTGAAGGTCGAGGAAAATGTGCGGGCGAAGAGGAGAGATTGCTTCAGGATCAATTGTCAGTTCGTCTTGCTTAAAATCTGGGGAAGCTTCTCCGCACCTTAGTATTATTCTTGGTGTAAGCTCTCGCTGTGCGGAAAAGAGCTGTGGAAGACATTTTGCATGTATGAGTGGAGAGGTTTCTGGCAGTCCAACAACTCAGAATAAGGAGACAATGAGATTTTCGTGCGAAGCAAGAACTTCAATCCCGTCCGAGGGAAGCTGGTTGGATTTGAAGTCAACATGGGCGGAAGAGCCATTAGCCGTCGCTTTCCCCACGGCTATCCCTCTGGATCCAAGGCCGCGAACGGAATGTGGCCCGGCAAGGTGGACAAGCCCGGAACAGGGGTCTCTCCACCAGGACTGACTTAAGCTTCGTGACTTCTCTGACTCGGGCAAATTCAGAGCCATTTTGCCTTTCAAAACGAGACGAGTGTCAAATGCTATTGAACTATAAATCAATTTTCTTTCCACTCATTTCAGTGTAAATGCTTCGATGAAGCTTCAGAAGTCGAGTTTGCGGTTCCGGGGCACTTCTTGGCGCGCGGCATCTCGCGGATGCTTTCCGCGTCGTGAGTAGCCTCACAATACTCATGCATATCTTCTTACTTGTACATCTCTCGGGTTGAGATCTAGCAGAAGTAAAAGCTTCCAAGCGTTAATGCAGGATCTTGTAGGTATCGTCATTGTCTCATGTTGTGTTTCTGGTTTTTCTCCTCAATGATCGATCTTTGTTCTTACAAAACACTGTCTATCATCACCGGCCTCGAGCCAGCAACAATTCAAGAGGAGGCAGCATTTCTTGCACTTCTCCTTGTCGGAACCGGCTCAGTTTCGAAACCTGGGCAGCAAGTTTCTGATCCATAAGCAAATTCTTCGCGGTCAACTCTTCGGTCTCTCTCCAAGTCTCTCATTTTCTCCTTTACACCGTTAAAACTCTCCTGCTCCCGCCTCCCAAGAGCCTTTGTCTAGTCACGCAAGATATTCCGTATGGCTAGGGGACGAATTAGAAAACACTCATGTTGTTTGCAAAGAAACTCTTTTGACCTTCGAACACTGTGTTCCTGGAGCGGCCGCTTGTTCATTGTCATATTCATCGAGACAGTTTAAGCGAGCATTCAAATTGTCTCTATAGTGAATAGGTAGGTCGTGCCTTCATCCCTAGCTTGCGCCCCTTTTTTATCGAGCCCGAACCAAGAGCGCTGATAATTGTCTACACGACATCTCGCTTCCTGAGATACCTAGAGTGACTCGCCATATGTACAACATGTGACTCATCAGACATCCAAACACATTCCACTTTCGTAACCACTACTGTTCTTCTATAACACACGCACATGAAAAGCGTACAGCACGTATCATAAGACAACATGCTTCTCACTTCCCTCCAGACCGCGCAGCGCCTCGAGGAAGCAGACATAGCCCACATAAGGCGACAAATAGAAGCATGCTCCCAGCTCTTCCCGGATCACAAATCCTTCAACGTCCCAGTCAGCGCTGGCATAGCTTCAATCACACTTCCCTCGTTCGGTCGAAAACTGAATCGAATCACTGGCTATGGCATGAAGGGCCCGGTGTCTGGCGAGGAGTTGGCTGTAGCTGAAGATCTCTTCAAGAAGAATGGTGTTGCCGAGATGGGCATCAATATGTGTCCACTCGCCGATCCCTCAGCCCTTCAAGCGCTGACTTCACGTGGTTTTTTTGTTGAGAACTTTATCAACAGCTACGCTCGGCATCTCACAGATGAGGATCTGAAAGGTGTATAATTAGAAGGAGTCGAGATCATCTGCGTGTCAGCGGAAAGGGTTTCGGAATTGCCAAGGTGGTCTGTAGGAGGGTATAAAGACGGCGGGAGACTCGAATTGCTACTCGATACCCTTGCCCGGATAGCGGTCCTGCGCGAAGACACGAGTATATACTTGCAATCGTTGACGGCAAAGTGGCGGCATCAGCAGGAATGGCTTTGATTGACACCTCGAAAGGAGGTGTGGCTCATCTGTATATTGACAGCACTTTACCGGAGTACCGAGGGCGGGGTCTCCAGGTTGCCTTGCTCAAGACAAGGCTGGCGGATGCCAGGAAGGCTGGATTTGAATTGGCATCAGTGCAAGCCCGGCCTGGTAATGGCAGTTGCAGAAATATCGAGCGGGCTGGCTTCAGTCTTGCTTATACGAAGACGTGGTTTGCCAAGAGCAAGAAGTGAGAAGTGCAGTCCTTTCGAATCAAGAATCTTCTGTTGCTCTTCGATGCCTCAAGGCGGCCACTACTCTCAGTATGCGAGCTTCTCGCTGAGACTATTTCTGGATTTAATCAGAGCGCAACCGCGAGCTTCCTGATCGTATTGACATACTGTCGTGGCCTTGTCCTGCAGATTTCCAATACAAACGTAGCAAATGCAATCAAAAAGAGGTAATCCAAGGACTGCTCAGATGTGCGGCCTTTTGAATGCTCGTTGATCTCCATGAGCTGCAGCCTGCTCAATTTTTCTTTTCCGCGCTAGTTCTTTCATCTTCTTCTCGATGATTGCCTTGACATCGAGAGTTTTGGGATCCGGGAGATCGAGCACAACCTCCTGCTCAGTATCCTGCTCCCTTTCGATCTCTAGTCCTAGTATATCGACATCACCAAAATCGAAATCTGACATTGGAATAAACATTTCTGGCTGGCGAGGATAGGAAACTTCATTGAGTGAAGATTGAGCACCCCAGCCTGTCACGCTATTGTCATCCGAATGCTGACTTTCCAACTGGTCGGCTATCGTAGTATCAGGAGGACTGTTGGTCGGCACAGAGCCAGGTTGGCCATCCTGCACATCTATTAGCATTCATCAATGTAGAATAAGGATAATCAGTCCTCACATCGATAATTTTACACTTGACTTTAGGCGAGCACTCTGCCTGCAATTCATCGTAACGAGATCCTGCATCTGGTCCATAGAGCTTGATGAAGTCTTTCTGACTTGTGCTATCGATGTTCGTGTCAAGAAATCTTCCAAGCCTTAGCAATGACTGGTCACTGGAAGTATCCAGCCTCGAGCAGGCCCCCAATGACGGCAGCTTACGACGCATGTAAAAGCGCTTGGCTTCGAAATGCGGACGTAAGTCATATCCACCGTGCATTGGACACCCTGTGTGCTCAAGTATATTGTCCTATCAGCCTTGTAAGCATGATTTACGGGTCCAAGTTGCACAATATTTACCTTCACCATGAGCCTGAATACTCGCCCTGCCAGCTGTTCAGCACGTTGAGGTTGAAATGCCTCCGATCCGAGCTGAAAACCTATCTCATATATGGTTTGTGGATAGGTGTAGTGTAGTGCCTTGCGCACGACTTTGTTTACAAAATCCAAATACCCTCCACAATCTGAAGTGGCCAATTTTACTAAGGACAACTGTGCTGATTTCTGAGACGCAAGTGTGGTTCTGAGGGTCGATGTTACATTGAATCGATGAATTGGAGGGACTGCATTGCTAATTAGATAGTTCGATAGCTGTCAAAATGAATCAACATACCATATACACCTTGGAGTTTCTGTTGACAGTGTTAGATGATATTAAGGATTGCGGCTTTTACATTAACACCGTAGTCCTCAGAAAAGTAGTCTTCAATCCAGCGACAAAGACCTGTATCAGGATAGTCTTCGTACCTATCCGAGTGGTCTAGTTGAACTCCCGCAAGAGATCGGTAAGTTCCAACACGATTGCTTTGCTTCATAATGCCATCCTAAGCTCGTTAGAATTCGTAAATGGTAACCGGAATGTTCAGAACTCTGACCTCGATCATCCGGTCCTTGAGTACTCTCCAAAATGTTTTCGCCGTGGAATCAAATGGGTCCTTCTTGTAGCCATGCCACGATGGTTGAAGATCGAGATCATATTTCCCGTGTACTTCAGTAGTACGTACTATGTGATTCACGATCTCATCATACTCTTTACAGATAGGCCTCAACATGGTGTCGTACAGACAATTTTCTACAAGTTTTTTCGCCTTGTTTTCTGGCTGAATATGAGGCGTTCCACCTTCGTCAACAGTGTTTATGGGCTTTGTTGTGGGTGCCTCGTCTTCAGCTTCGATCTTGTCGATACGCGCCATGTGTTTCTGTGCATGTAGCTTCGCGGCCTTCTCGTAGTTCTTCCAAAGGCAAATGGCGCGGCCCACTTCAAATGTGTCAGAATTGTCTTGGACTCATTTGAAGTAAGGTTGCGACAAAGGCCCCAGCTACTGCATGTCCATTGGAATGGACAGTGAATAAGTATCGAGGGAGTAGATTCGGATACATACTCATGTTCTCAGTGCCGAGGAAATCCAGGGTGCAACGTCACCCCTGCCTCCCTTTTTACACTGGTTCTGCAGCACTTTTGTACCTCCTTATAATGTTATTCTGTGTCTCATGATCCAAACGTTTGATCATTGGCCGGTCGCCCCATTCCTCTCTGCAAACGGCATACGCGCCATATCGTACCGAAGATACGGGTATGCCAACAATTTGAGCGATCAAAGCTTTCAGAACTGGCCATTTCCCAGCAACAGAAGTTTTCTCCTGACTCCATGGCGGAGAAGTCTTGACTTCCGGGATATGCTAGCCATGCCTTTGTAGCGTCGACGTCGTGGCTCGGAAAGGGGAAAGGGTGAGGAAGGTCGTCGTTTACGTTGTCGTCGAGTATTCGATCTAGAGCCATCATTGAAGATCTCACTGCTCGAATTAGCGACCTAGAGCTCCAATTCAAAGAATTGAATTTGACTTACGCGTCTCGAAAGCCAAAATGCTATTGAGTAGCCACTGCTTCCTAGATTTGTCGCGTCGAGCTAAATTTGTCCTAAAACATCTGCCGACGAGTCAATTGCCTTGAATGTCTTCTAAGCGCAATCAGAATGCAGTGCAATGTAAATGCAAGAGCTGCAGCTCCGGGTACTCGAATTGAGTCACATTATTCGAGTCTTTGGAGTAAACCACGCTTTTAAATCATGCCATCTCCCCATCCCGGGACCGTGAATGTGGAAATCTGGAGAACGCGTCGGCACATGTTTACAGTAACGGATCATCCCGATCCAACTTACCAACTACCCTCTGTTGCTTCAAGGCCGAACATCACCATCAATTGTTGCGGAATCAATACAGACCTGGGCAGTGAGATTGCTGGCCACAGCTGTCAAGATGGATGAGATTTGTACATCGAATGGTGGCAAGGACAGAACTGTGTTCTTGTTTCCATCCCAAAAAAGCAAATCGTCCAGATTCGGATCTGATTCCGGATGTTCGAAATTGCCTGGAAAGTCATCTGCAACTCTCCGATTTCTTAATGCTTGAACGGACAAGAGAGAATTTACAAGGCGTACGAACATAATGAGCGGCAACACCTTTAGCTGAGATACTGATGCATTTCCAGTGCCAGGAGGCTGAAAGTGGACGGATGGATTGACTCTTCTTCAAGGATGAAGCAAGAGTAGCTCATACGTCCTAGTACGACTGAAAGGGCAAAGCTCGTTCGTCAAGTCATGTATCCGAGTAATCTTGCTCGTCAGACATGAGATCTAGGGATAATCCGCACTCGACGAGCGGCACCTTGAGGCCAGAATCGTGAGTAACACCATGTTGTGACATCTTACGCTTGATCCATTGTAAGCACTGTGTCGCTGTTCATCGCTGGCAAGAACAGAAGGTGCGATTCTATTGAGTTTCGAAACAGGGTTGGTAGTTCTCGTAATCTTCATGCTGCTCTCGTTCTCGTCACTTTAGGTCTTGCTCTCCATACAACTAGGAAATTGCTCCGTTTGATTTCAAGATTCTGTATTTCCATATCCCTTCACGCCGCACAAGGCCGAAGGGATGTCGATAGGACTGCGTCTGAGTGGCTGGACTGCGCCACGTTGCATCCAGACCGCATCAAAAGATCACTTCCTCTTCAAAATGCCGCTGACGTTAAAACCTTGTCACGTTTGTTGTTAAGAACATTTTCTGGGTCCAACCACCGGGTAAGACAAGCAAGATGTTCAACATCTTTGGGAACAGCAGCACGAATGATACGGTGGCTTGGCAGCCCGAGCCGACGACAAGGGGAACTTTTGGGGTTTTATCGACCTGCCTGATCACCATTTCTCTTTGCATCTGGACTGCTGTCCACCTCAATGTTCCAACCCATAAGGGATCCGTCGGCCAGACAATCCGCAAATTCAAGTGGCTAGTTATCGGGCTCCTTGCTCCAGAGCTTGTGCTCTTCACTGCCTGGTATCAATACGTCAAGGCAAAGCAGACGGCTGAGATGTTGACTGAGTACACGAAACAGCGAAAAGATCTAGAGGACGGTGCTGTCATGAAGGAGAGAAAGGCATGTCGTCTTTCACAAGCAGCAGAAGCTTTTCGTTAACGGATGCTACAGTGGACAATTCAAGAAGGCTTTTATATCAACATGGGAGGACTGGCTTTTGACACAGAAACTGCCAGAGGCCGATTTCTTCCCACGGACTACAGCCGGTGGTGCTTCGTCACTCACTGGGGGCTCGACTTTCTTGCTAGAGTACATCCAGAAATTCTGGACAGTATCACTACCAGTCATATCGAAGATAAGAACAAGACAAATGGATTTGGCAAAACCCTTGTTTGTATCCAGACTCTTTGGTTCATGGCTCAATGTATTTGGCGGCTGGCGGGACGTCTACCAATAAGTCTTCTCGAGGTAATCGTCAGATCATTGGCCTTCTTGTCACAAGTTTACTGATATGCAGTAGCTCAATACCTTTGGTCACTGCGTTTGCGCTCTTCTGATTTACGTACTGTGGTGGGAGAAACCTCTTGACGTCGAGCGACCCACAACAATCCCCGCTGATGGATATCTAAAGACGCTGGCCGGTCTATGGATGTGTACTTTCCCATCACCAAACACACCAAATGGACTTGCCGAATGGAAGCATGTGGGAATCCGTCAAGAAAGTATCAATCAAACCGGATCTCAGCCACTTCTCAAGCCATCAGTCTCAGATCTGAAATGTACCAATCAATCTGAGCTACGAATCATTGAGGGGTCTCACGGGTCTCATGAAGTACCCAAAATAACACTTTCGCCTGGCCAGGATCTACACGGCACAAGGATGTTCCTTCTAGAGAATAGCCCGCCTATGACACTCGACCAGATGGATATCGAACGATGGAAGCTAGCTTCATCTTTCATGCAAGCGTACCACGACTTTCGAGATACCCCCGGGTGTTTCCATGCACTTGAACACCGCACGCCTAATTGGGAGTTTCCAGCTTTTATTGCCACGGAGAACGAGTGGCTTGCCTGGGGGATCCTGCTGTTGTCAAGTCTGGTTTATGGAGGCCTACATTTACTTGCCTGGAATGTGCCTTTTCGTACGAGTGCGCAGCAGATACTCTGGAGGATATCCGCCGCGGTTGTGACCGGCTACGGCTTCCTTGTCGCCAGCCACTCGCTCCTCATCAAGCTTGATAGCAAGGACCTAGGTGGAGATACACGCATACGGACACACAATATATTGGGCACATTCGATTCGGAAAGTCCTTGGGTCGATCGTTGGTCCTTCTTTAGAAGCTTGGTCCGGAATGTGGCGTTGATACTGGGTCTGCGTCGAAGGCCTTATGTATTTCTTGCTTGGCCAGCAACGTTCCTTTATGTATTCATATTCGCCATGTCTTCGGTGACGGTCTTGTTTGGGGCTCTTGTTTATGTTGCGTCGCGAGCCTTTTTGGTTGTGGAATGTTTCATTAGTCTCTTTAATTCTCCTGCGCATCTGTACAAGCAGCCTAGCTGGGCACCATATTTTCCGCATATTGGATGATGGGCCTGGAGATTTGGAGCTTGGATATAACAATTCCTAATGAGCTTGACACTACTTCATCTCCGGATCTATGAGGCTGCTGGTTAAATAGAGTTTCGAAACAGCACCTAAATATCACCTAGCTTGTATGCTTGAACAATGGGTTACGCTGATCATCTTGTAGTGATCAAGTGAAGCTGGTTGTTTACTCGCTTAATGTTGAGCGGTCTCAGCGGCAGCTCACACCGTCGCTCCGGAAAGCCAGCACCACACATCTCCAAGACAGTATTTGCGAGTACCAATTATTTAACAATCGAGACTTCTATCTCTTACGGGCTTAACGATATGATCTGTCAATGTTCACAACTAATTGTGCGGGAATCGCTGACATAGTCTTGTGAGCAACCCAAGACAAGCGAGAACGATCCAAAGTGTGCCGTGGACTTGTGCTGTGACAGAAACTTAGCCAGATGTGTGAAAAGACATAGCAATAGAAGGTATTAGCCAGATGGCATGGTTGTTTCCGGGCAAGTGCAAGGGGAAGGAGAATTACTGTTCATGTACTTTCGATATAAAGCAGCTGCCAATGAGATAAAAGCCAGAATGCAGATGTGACTGAGGTCTAAAATTTTGTGGTCTGTGGTTCTATTCGGAGTCTCTCGGATCTGGTCAAATGCCATCAGGTGCAGCTGTGCACCTTGTGGTATTGTTTGAAGTTGCTTCGCTCCTGTTCCCAGAATAAGTTAGATATTATTCTGTCCTTGCCCCTTGACATGAACACCATCCGCTATCTCGCTTCTTAGTAGAAGCTACCGTAAAATCTTGCTTTGATTTGACAGTTTCAACCTGACCAGAATATGGGATGATACCAATGTTTTCAGGTAACGTGACCAAATCAGGACAATCTCAAAACCAATCAGATCCGCTCCATGGCCCATCTCACGCCCGAACTGAACAACAGGCAGCATCCGAAGTTCCGGGACAATCATCTCCTCTGCCCAGCCCTCCCAAGCACAAGCAGAATCAAATCGGAGATCTAGAAATGCGACTTGCAACAAAAAAGCCGGCTGTGAACGACTCTGGTTGACATTCTTCCAAGATTCAGGGCCATGTCTGGGCTGCTCCGGGAATCGAGAAGCGTCGGTGAGACGAGTCAGAGAGAGATCGGGGAGTTTGATGGCTGGAAAGGGCAAATAGGAGAGTGAGACGTGGGATGAATGCAAGGCTGACGGATGGGTGGGTGGGTGGCTGATCACGAGTCCTGGTCGGGATCGAGACTTAGTGCTTGCATCGGCAGAGGCATCGACGCTCATTTGTGGATGGATATGACTGGTAGAATACGAGGTTAGGCGCGGACGTTTTGATGCAGGGTCTTCTGCAGAGCTTAGATTATTTCTTGTTCCCCGTAAGGGTCTCCTTGGTAAAAGTGTGAAGCTCCAAGTTCTGCTTGGTCAGGCATTCGGAGTGTATGAGGACCTCATGCTTGGTCACTGGCATGCTTGAACCACCAAAATCTATACTTTTTGCTTACCTAGGTATCTTGTGTCAATCAATTTTGACAAAATAGCCGCCACGATTTGGGTTTGGTGACTCTAGTCTGTTGCAAAAACAGTTGCTGCATGTGGTCAAGGGAATTAAATTTACGCGGTGGTCTGGATGTTGGTCTGAAGTGGGCGCGCTTCACTATTTCATGCTGAACCACATGGTTGGGGCGTGGTCGATCACCGGCTGCAACATCCGACGCTACAGTGATATTCTCGAGGACGATATAACTCGTGTCCTGTGTTTCCAGCGTGCAATTTTGTCTAAGCGGATATAAAATGTATCATCTGCCTCACTCGATCGTCGTCGATAAGGTGCTTCCATCTTTCGCGAGTACTGTAGGCGCGGCAGGTCATGTTGTCAGGCCATTTGAGACTCGACCCCTTTTGACTTTTCCTGTCAGGTACTGTGACGTCTTCTGGGGCTTGCGAAGAACGGACTCAACCTAAAATTCCGTACATGAGCTATGATTGGATCATGAAGGACCCTGAATTCGAGGAAAAGGGATTAGCCTTGCACAAAACGTGACCTGACTGCTGCGGATATGTGATTCGCCCGGCCCATTAGAGATGTAAGTACCTCACCATCCTTCGAGAGACACTCAGGAATCGGTTCGGAATTCTTTGCATATTGACATCGGCTCGGTAAATCAACCGATATACAAGTACAGACCATGTTTTGCCGAATGTGGCTGTTGTGAGGAAATCTCCAATCATCGTAGGGCCGAAGTTATGTCATCAAACAGTTGCCAAGAAGGACCCCTACCACGGGACGATCTTCGATCAGTCACTTTAGCTGCGATGCCCAAACTCGTCCAGGGTTCTCACGATCGGAGCTCATACAAATAATCGCAGCAACAACACTCTACCGCGACTCCCAGCACCCACCGCACCGCACCGCACCGCCGCCAGCATGACCCGACACCCACTCTTTCCGCTCCAGGCTCTACAAGTACTTGCGAACCTTCTGCCTCTCTCGACCCGCCAACGTTCTCGTTCTAGACCGGACCCTTAGCGGAGAGACTGTCCGTACAACAGCGCTTGACTGGCTGCGATTTGGACGCACTGCGATCGATCTGGGGACGAACATTTCAACGCTGGACGAGACAAACTACACCAAACTCGCAGATGCGAGGTCGCCTGCTCGATCTCTGACAGATTTTACTGCCGCTGCTGCTTCTGCTGCTGTCAATCTCGCCTTACATCGCATCTCAATCTGTCCCAAGTCCTCCCTCTTGCCGTAAAGGGCCTGACTTGACTTGGGGCTGGACTTCGCCTTTCTGCTCTGCTCTTCTCACACACTTGACGAGTCAACTTCTACGGTACGGACCTGACTCTCCGTCAATGTTCCTGCCTGTGTGTTGGGCTATGCGCTTGAACTACACCTTTCTCGATCTTGATCTGATCTGAAGTGACAGTCTTTCAGCCCAATTCCTCCCATTCGTATCTACTGTCAACAGCCTACTCCTCCACGCCTTCCGCCTCTGTCCGCAATCTCCTCGGACCTCTCTCCTGCTGCTACACACACTCTCTCCGACTCTGTTGGTACGGAAGATACTATTCTCGAACCCCTTATTCGCGCCCCGAACGAGACGCCGAGCCTTTGCAGGATCTCGATCACTTCGATTCAATTAGCTCGTCACCGCATAGTTGCTTGTCGGTACTAGATATCAACTTGCTTGCCAGCCGGCAGTTGAGGATATCAATAACTGTGGAATTACTGCCACAACTTCCCACTACTTGCCCAGAATAATACTACCGACCAAGGAAGACACCGGGGATCGCACAGCAACCACGCGAGAGCGAAAACATATTGAGACATTTAAACTGCCAAAAGCCTTGGTCTGCAGAACAAAGTCCACTTCCTCTCATCTTGCAGGATCAACTCGTACAACTTTGTTTGGGGCGCTTATCTTGAAGAAAGCATTGCAATGCTTGCAACACTAACACCATAAATTCCCTTCTTCTCAGAAGACTCGATGCTCGCAACTTCTGAAGGAGCCCGACCTAGGTCGCCGCATCGAACACATCCCAGGAGACCTCCGCCACATCTCTCTGTGAGTCTGCGCCATGACGGTCCAATGCCAGAGGAGAAGGCCGAAGAGCCTAAGGTTGAGATGAAAGGAAGACACGCTGTTGGCGCTACAACCAGACAACCTTCAGATGAAAGCTACGATTCAGGAGAGAGTGGGAAGAGATGGTTTGATCAAGCTAATAAACATCCTGGGAAAGGTCTTGGCTTTCCAGGTGCAGAGGATGGTAAGTAACACAAGAGATTTCCCATGGCTTCTTTAGTGATTAACAATCTGCGTTATACAGATGAGCCCCCTTATTTCCTTCCACGCAACAGTTCCAACCACTCCATCGATGCACATATGGACAGGTCTAGACTATATCCTGGCCATATCACTTCACAACCTCAGAGACTGCAGCGCTCAGTTACTGGTGGCAGCAGCGTAGGCGACTATAGGAGCGTGATCGACGACTTGACTATTGAAAATCAGAAGTTGAAGCAGGAACTCCGGAAGTTGAAGAAACCAAACGATACTCCTCACTTGGAAAAGGACAAGCTATTTGAGGTTAGAATTCATGGAAAACTTTCGGCTCGTAAACGACGGGAACTAGAGGACGTACTTGGCTCTTTTGCTTCAAGCATCGACGAAAGTACAGAGAAGACGTCTACACAATCTAAACAGTCCAAAGCCACACACTCTCACAGCTCTCTGGAACATCCCAAGAAGTCCGCAGCTAAGGATTCTTCCTCGTCGAATACATCGACGTCTCGACTTCCCGACTCGGCCTATGCTTCTATGTCCAACTCTGGTCCAACTTCTCTTTTCACACCTACGAATGGTAATGGCGCTGAAGGACGGAAAGCTAGCCAGCCAGAGGTCAAAAGCGACCAAAACATACACTCTTTTCTCCACAATATCCCGGAAGGCCTCTTGCCTAAGCACTCCCCTGTCATGACAGAACGACAAAAGAAGAAGTTTGTGGTGCAACGATTGGAACAGCTTTTCACAGGCAGAAAAGGCGTGATTGTGGGCGATCACAGCCAGCCGTTGCAGCAACAGGAGGTATCTGCATCAGCAGCCAAAGCTGATCAAGCTGCAAACCATGGGGTATCTCCACTTGAAGGTCTCCGCGAAGCGCATATGCTACCTCAGGATGTTGGTAGGAGCAAATCTACAAATACGACAAACCATACAGGAAATGAGTTCACGGAGCCTTACATCTCAGACGCTTCTGATGAAGCGTCACCGGATGATTCACCATGCCAACGGCCAACCCGACCTTTGGACTTGGATCCGGACCGAGCTCAAGTTCCGTCGGAAAATGTTGACTATATCCGCCATCTAGGACTTTCTACTCCTAAATTCAGCAGCGAGACTTCGTCCGACTCTGTCACTGCGGCTGATGCCGACGGATGGATCTACTTGAACTTGCTGGTCAATATGGCTCAATTACACATCGTCAATGTCACACCAGGTTTCATTCGAGAAGCTCTGTCAGATGTCAGCGAGAGATTCCAAGTGTCACGAGATGGCAAGAAGGTGAGATGGAGAGGAGGAACTCAAGGAACGCGCATGAGCAGCGATGACGGTGCAAGTACTGCAGCGAATCGAAGCCCGGTAGACAGCGATAGCCTGGATGAGCCTGATAGGAAAAGACGGAAGGTCGATGCAAGGAAATTTGCGCCGGTACCAGTCGAAACTCTGAGCGCAGAAGCAGCACAGAGCAAGCCGTTACAATCGTTTCACTACAAGCCACTTTTCCATCATTCCGAGTCACCTGGAGGCTTCATATCTTCGGACGAAAGCGAATCTCTGTTCGGCTATAATGCGAAGGATGAAGCCGTTCCCGATAGCACTTCAGCTGATCCGCAGATGTGGCGAGGAGGTCCCAACCAGCGCTCAGCGAAAGAAAGGCAAGATGCTGGACTACTTGTGTATTACACTGGTGCCAGATTTTGTACAGATCTGTCTGGCGACCGTGGTCGTGCGTCTACTCCACTACATGAATCTGCCGTCGACGAAGATGGGTATTTCAAAAGCCAACAAGGCGCTCTAGGAGGCACCTCTCGCAAAGACGTACCGATGTTCGAAAGAACACCATCGGGGTCGCTGCTGCCTTATAGACCCTTCAAGGACTATGCGATAGGCGGCAGCATTCCTGGCCTTGATCAACCACGTCCAACAACTCCAGAGCTTCTCAGTGACGGGACAGATGATGAGTTCTTCGCAAACAATTCACCTAGTGGCACAACTCCGCCGACCAAACGGCAGGCATTCGAATCCACTGGCCTCGGGGGAACAAGGCCTGCGGACCATTTCATCATGAAGGTTCAGACTCGCCGGACTGTAACAGACGAACGCAACTCTTCCAAGGCTTCGAGATTTCCGCTTTCGAGTTCAGAGCAGAAAAGGCTCGCCCATGATATCCCGCGGTCCTCACTGGAATCCTTCATGGAGTCGAACATGGGTGATAGCAAAACGAGGACTTCTTCCACGACTGGAACAGCAGGGGATTCGGTGGAAACTCTCCCAGTCAGGACGGAAATTATCTCTTCGCATCTGAAACAGCTCGCACCATCCGAATTACCACCTCCGCTAGGCTATCACACAGCCTATTCCAGCTCAGACGAAGATTCCGACTCAAGTGATGCCTCTTCACAATCCTCCCACAGTCAACGCAAGCCACGTTATCCCCGGATCTCCCTCTCATCCCCGATCGAGCACCCGTCCTGGGCGCAATGCTACCCCGATGGTGGACTTTCTGACGGCGACGAGAGCGACGATTCAGAAGAGGACGATGATGGCAGTATTGACATGCTAGCCGAGGCGCGAAGACTCGACCCGGAAACGGTGGCTGCAAAGGAGAAGGAGTTTGAAATGGGCATTGACGATAAGGGCACTGATGCGGCGACAGTGAATGAGAGTGTTTCGCCGGGGTTCAGAGGTGTGAGGGGGTTGTTGAGGAGGAGTACAACGAGTGAGGTTCCTACGAGTGCGATGGATGAGGATTGAGCATTGGAGTGATGGATTGTTCCAAGGCGTTGTTATAATTTAGTAAAGGATTTGAGCAGGTGGGAGGAATTGGAGTCTGCATATATTGGGAATTAGCGAGGTGTTACGGTCACGGTCACGAAAGCACGGCATATTGCCTCGTGGGTTTGCTATTGTGTTTGGATCTGGGAAAATGATATGGTTGAGCGAGCGTCATTGGATAGCATTTGCATTGGGAGCGAAGCGAAGCGACGGGCATCAGAACGGCGCTTTGGTATCGGTCGAAGGCTTATAAGAGCTTGATTTGCACAATGTATTATTCTGTTTTCCCATCTATTTATTTGACAATGGAAAGTGATGAATGTAAAAGTCGACCATTGATTATGGAGTACAATGTGCTATGGCAATGATGACATTGGGCATTGTAAGTGTAAGAATAGAACTTTAACATTGAAGGAAAAGGGTTTTTTTCTTCCGCTTGTGATTCCGAAAGTGCAGCTCGGAGCAGAAGAGATGCAGTTGTTAAGGAGAAAGAGGGGGAAGGAGAGGATGATATTTAGATGTGCGCGCTTGAGGCCGGAGAGATCCACACATGGAGGTGAGGAGTGGGTCTGGTATAAGCGTGTTGCCTTTGTTCTTCGGATCGAATGAGAGCCAAATACCATTGATGTGGTGAAGAAGCCCAATTTATGTCCGGTCTTGATATTGCATCGCGGTGGTGTAACTTGAGATAGAGATCAAGGAAATGAATTAATACCTGGGACATTACCTTCGTAATGCGTCAATTTTTGAGACGTGATGTTGGAGGGGAATAAGCCTTCGTTGTGTGGCCGTAGCCTGGCCTACTTGAGTGAGGATGCTTTCCTGCTTTCACAGCGTATCGTAACCAGAACCATAACGCCGCCGCCCATGCTCCGTATCCAATGACGCCTTCCTGTCCACTCTCTCATTCATTGAGTAGGTTTTTGTACATCGACCTGTGTTCCCTGTTCTCCGTCTATGACTGCCAATCATGCGATCCGCGAGTTGTGTGTATAGTCGTACACTGGTCTACCTGCCGTCCGATTTCCTCATCCCATCTTCTCGTCCGAAGTAGAGGGGTGCCGTAGTCAAGTAGCATCGTTCACCACATTCTCATTTCTTCGTCGTTCCTCTAAATTGATCCTTGAGCTCCTCCATGTAATATCTCAAGAAACGCTGAGCGTCGGGTTTCGGCGTGTCGATGTTCGTGCCGCCCATCTCGGAAGGGTCTTCAAGTTTCTCGCCCAGCTTGATCTCATGGACTTTTTTGTGAACACGTTTTACGACTTTGTGGAAAATTGCAGACTCGAGGAGCTGTGGTATTTGAGTCAGTGCTTGGGATTGGGAGGTGTGCGGTGCCTGGAGCTGGCGTGGACATACTCTTGCTGTTAACCAGACCTGTAAATTGTTAATTTGCCTGTCATACTTCGTCGAGTGCTGGAGAAGGGATTATACCTCTGCTAATCTGAGCCAAACCATCTTTACTTTGGCCGTTGTGTTATCATTGCGATTGAGGCCCAGCGAGGTTGCAGAGAGCAATGGAATGAATGATGTTGCTGGAGAATCGATGGAGGTGACAAATGCGGAGGCGGAAAAGACATCGTCTGCAGCGCTAGCCTCGATTCGCTTGGCGGTGCGAACCTCGAAGCTTGGCCATTGGATCCCGGCTTTCCTATCCCGTCCTCGACTTGACGAAAGGAGGCAGAACCGGGCCCGTTCCTTCCAACTTTATATTCACTTCCAATTCCAATCCAGATTCTCGCCTGTCTACTAATTCCTAAACCCCACCCATCTCGAGTCTTGGTACCTCTCACTCTCCCCTATCATTCGCCTTCTTCAAAACTGCTCACGTTTGCATTCATTTCCTCCCCTTTTGGTTGTTTTGTTCTTGCTACCTGCACGTGTGTGGACCTGCATTGCATCTGCATCTCCGCCTGCATCCCAAGATCTCCCACCCAGTACGACGAAAGGAACACTACCAGCTCTGGCCAGCTCTTTTGCACCTCGATCTTCATTCGCTGCACAACTACTCTCTACGAGGTTCAAACAGGAGACCAGTTGCTGTCTCACCAGTCATCTGACCTTCTATCATCTTCTGCCTGTATCGACTATCAACATTTACAGTCACAGATTCGTAAGGCGAACGCCGTACAAATTTCCAACAAAACTTCTACTTTTACTGCCTTACTTCTTCCTGCCCTCGGAAGTCGCAAACCTGGATCGTCTACGTGCCTTTAAGAGGCGCCGCGAGTCTCCGACTGGCTCTTCTAGCTCATCATCACAAGAAGACCCCAAGAAAACCAGAAGTAGATCGCCTGCGTGGCTAAGCAAGATGCATCGCAATCGCTCTTCTTCTAAGCGCTCTGGCTCTCCAGTCGGCGTTGCTTCAGAATCTTCAGATGTTGCGCAGTTAGACGGTTCTTGCTTTGGTAAGCCGGCTGGCGCCAAGTATCAGGATGAGCCTGTTCAAGAAGGACCTCCTCCTCTTCCATCGTTCTTGACTTTGACAGAGATTGGTATGTTGAATTCTATTCTTTGAAGAGTACAGATCTGACCTCGCTAGAAATGCGCGACAAGTATGCTGAGCTCACTCGGCTCGAGAATGAGCGTCTTAGTCTCAGTAGAACAGACCCTCAATGGAAACGTCGTGCTCCAGATCCAACTCTCGATCGTTACAACAACATCTTTCCCTGGGACAACAACCGGGTAAAATTACGAGTTCCCGAAGGTGTCAACGACTACATTAATGCTTCCCCCATTTCATTGATCTCTACTTCCGAGAAGCAAAGCGACTTGAAGGCAGGTGTACAAGACAAGTATATCTGTATGCAGGGTCCTAAGAAGCAGACCGTCGATCACGTCTGGCATATGATTTGGCATGAATTAGCTGAGCCCTACACCTCTTCTCCAGCCATTGTCATCATGTTGACACCAACCCACGCACCACTGCCTGATGACCCAAACAGAATGTTTGAGAAATGCTATCAATACTATCCACTTGACGAGAACTCGCCACCACTTCGTATCAACGAAACAAATCAACTTGGAGAAGAATTCAAGGCTCAGGTCAGATTTGAGGAGAGATTGCCTGGCATCGAAGGAACACTTATCGAGGTGCGAAAGCTCATTATGACAGTCGATGGTGAGGAGGGTGAGGAGAAGCCGATCTATCACTACTTGTACCCGAACTGGCCTGACTTCGGTGCGCTCGCCGAGGAGAACGTTGCCAGTATCCTATCTCTGATGGAGCTAAGTCGCAAACAAAACGGTCGTGGCGAAAACGCTCGTCTGATCCACTGCAGTGCTGGTGTTGGTCGAACCGGGACTTTCGTTGCTTTAGAGTTCTTACTTGGAGAGCTGGAGGGCGGTGCTTGGGAAGGATGGGACAGTAGTGAACGCTCCGTAACCGACCCAATTTACGAGACTGTCAATCAATTGCGCATGCAACGAAAGACCATGGTTCAAGCCTATGATCAATATGCTTTCCTCTACGAGGTGTGCAGAAAACGGTGGGAGGAGAAGTACAACACTCCATGTATTGGGGGCGAACACACACATATGGAGCCAGCGAACGAAGTCTGCGTCCATGGTCTCGACGAGGATGAGGAAGGAGGTACTGGAGAGGATCGATCCACCAGGTCTTAGCCCCACAAATTGTAAATAACCGCATGGCAGTATGGAGTACGGCGAAGCGAGCACATTCAGATTGTTTCCCTTGTGGTTCTTGTATAAAGTACAGCTTTCTCCAGGAGCTCTCCTGTTGTCACACTGGTTGATTGGGCCGATCGGGGCCTTGTATTCTCTCATGCTTTAGGGCAACGGGTAATGGGATCATGCACATAGATAGACGTTGACGACTTCAGCAATGAACAAATGAAACGAGTGGAATGAAAGAATTGAGTCAATGTGTCTATCTTCCAAACTTTCAAAAATAATACCTTGAGTAAGTACGCGATGTCTTTCTTCATTGGTTACAGGTGCGATTGATTAGAGTGAACTCTGTCATTTCTGACCAAGAGTCGGTCGAATCTTGCCGTCCCGACTTGTTGGTATAAGGAAGAGGAGATGCATACCTGAGGAAACGGTTGGCTGCTTGTGATATGCTGTATGCGATGCACGGCACAGCATGGGTTGTACAAAACCACAAAACCTGGTTAGGAATTTGGGGGCATGTTGTTATTAAGCTGCAAAAATAAAGGACACTTTTACATACCAAGGTGAGGAGAAGAGAAGTGATGTTTTCGTGGGAACCTGCCTGCTAGATTTACCATTCCTGGGATTACGCTGTAATGTTCGACTGTGGTTACGATCTAACGTGACATTAAAGATACCAGAACGATGGCCGAGTCGAATCCTGACATGATTGGACGACCACCAATCCCGGAGCTCTCCTCCTCAGTCCTCTGCAATGTCGTGGTCTTTAGGTTTAGATTTGCGCTGTGGGGAGGAGAATTCCACTTGAATGGGAATGCCCCACACCCGTCAACCAGGTCCTCATCCGACGCTTGCATGCCCTCTTTCCGCTGGTCAGTGATTGGACCAGCAGTTGGGAATCGGGGGCTAAGAAGGAATGCGGGTCTAGATTTCGAGTATCCGAGGCGTTCAAGAAAGACAACTCTCGATAGGCGTTAGACGTCTAGAGCATGCTGTAAAGTTGTTGGTAAACTTCCAGAAGTACCCCATAGCCGCGGCATCTGCAAGCTGCATCAAGCGTGGTGCATGATGGTTTCGGGCACTCCCAGCGAGCTTCTTTGCTTTTTTCTTGTAGTTGATGATTCATTGGCTTGGGATACTGGGGGCTCAACTTGGGTTTGGGGTCGAAAGCTCTAATTTCCTATGAAGACAAGGAGTGAGTATTGAAGGTTGGGGATGCATCGATGCTGGAATGGACCGCTGTCCCAGGAAACTACCTAAGGAGAGTTTGGCAGCTAAGTACCGTGGCTAACGGGACTGCCACAGCCTGGCATGTTGACCCCTCCACACCTGAGACTCTTTAGCTCTTGGTATGGCTTGTGTTCTTCATCGGTAAGAGGTAAGGTGCTGGTGGGGTCGGCGGGGTAGGTAGGTATAAGTCGAGCTCAACTTCCAAGTTTTACTTTCTTGCTGTTGGAGCTTGGATTAGTCGTCGCTGCATCTCATCTTCTCCATAGGCTTCAATTACCAGTCCATTCTTCTCTTGGATATCGACTTACTCACTCTTGATTCCAACCAATTATCGAGTGAAAATAAACGAAAATCAACCATGTCTAGCAAACCCGACTTCGTCATCGTCCCTGGGGCTTGTAAGTGCTCAATTTCTCTGAACTTAACATCTCATCTCACAACCCAAACAAGTCTCTAACTTCAGTCCAGGGCACAGTCCTAATTCCTTCGCACCCACAACAACGCTCCTCACTAAAGCTGGCTACGATGTTCATGGTGTCCATCTCCCGTCATATGGGGCCAATCCACCTCTCAAATCTTTCGACCCTGATGTCCTCGCTGTGAAAGACGTCGTCAACAAAGTACTCTCGACCGGCAAAGACGTTGTGATGATATTCCATTCATATGGTGGCGTTGTCGGCTGTGAAGCCCTGAAGGAGTATGTGAATGAGCATGAGACTGGGAAGAGCGGGAAGCAGGGTTGGGGGAGGATTAGACGGCTGGTATTTGTGGCGGCGTTTGTCTTGCCCGAGGGAGGAAGTCTGATGGCTGGGTTGGGTTTTAAGCCGTTGCCGTGGTTTGATATTGATGTGAGCACTTCCCCCCCCAATCTTCAAGATCGGAAGCGAGAATTTGGCCGTTCTGGGCAAAGGAATCAAGTATCTTGCTAACGACCGACTTCCCACAGGGCGAAGCTGTCAATCCCGCCAACCCAAAAGAAATTTTCTATAACGACCTCTCGGATTCAGAGGCACAGATTCATATTGCTGCCCTGAAACAACATTCCTATCTCACGTTCGCATCGACCCTGACAGCTGCGCCGTGGAAGACTATCCCAAGTACGTATATTTTGTGCGAGAAAGACAATGCGATTCCATTGCAAGGGCAGGAAGGTATGATTGCGGGAGCGAAGCAGGCCGCTCCGGATTCGTTTGATGTCGTTGAAAAGTGCAGTGCGAGTCACAGTCCGTTTTTGAGTCAGCCAGATTGGTTGGCGGAGAAGTTAGTAGAGAGCGCGAAGTAAGCACTGGTGTGATCGAAGCTCGAAGCCTGCACGTGAGGCTCAGTCTAGAGGAATATAAGATGTGCGAGTCATTGTGAATATGGCTTGAGGCTGGGGGGGAAGCGCAAAAGTCGAGATACCTTTTAGGATTAGCCTGAGACAGAATAGAGGGTCACCAACCTCCTGCTATAATTTAAGCAGAATCGAAATCAGTTGGAGTTGTAAAGGTGCCAGGATGTGGAAACAAGAAAGGTTCATTAAGCTGTCGTAGTATGTTACAATGCATACAGAACAAAACGCCAAGGTCAAAGTCCCCACCCCCCACGACCCGTGTACCCAACCTCATCCCGTCATGATATCATCTACACATCTTTACTCAACAAGTCTTCGAATCTCAAGCAACAGCCGTGCCATTGATGTAATCCCGGTTTTCGATCGTGACACTCTTAGTCATGTGATTGACTTTATACACTCCAACTAGACGGGAAGCGAGCTCGAACATGTTGTTTCGAAGAGAGATGACGATGAACTGGGCATTCTTCGTCCGCTCCTTGATGTAACTTGCAACAATCGAGACCTAGGCATGTTAGTACTTCTTCTTGGGCTGACGCGAATAAGCGGACTTACATTTCTGAAGTCTAATGCAGCATCAATCTCATCCATAACATATAGAGGCGTTGGCTTGTAGTGATGGAGAGCAAAAACCAGTGCCAAACTGCTCAAAGTCTTCTCACCACCAGACAAGTTGGAGATGTTCTTCCACGACTTCTTGGGTGGCATAACACTGAATAAGATACCTTCCGAGAAAGGATCCAAGGAATCCACAAGTTCGAGCTCGGCATTTCCTCCCATGGTGATCATCTGGTACATCTCCTTGAGGCGAAGGGAGATGGTACTGAAACCTTCCATGAAACCCTCGAGACGGAGACGTCTGAGATCGTCACAGCGCTTCTTTGCCGAGTCACGCTGAGCCACAGCACTCTGGAGATCGGCATGTCTCGCAGCATGTTCTTCGACTCGCCGGCGATATTCAGCTAGAACGCCGAGTTCGACGTTGACATTCTGAGTCTTTTCCTCCAGAGCAGCAATCTCGCTCTTGAGGGTGTCTTTGCTCATGTCCGTCAATTCATCCTTGGTGTATGAAGGTAGCTCCTGTGCCTCAGTCTCCTCCCCCAAGTCACTGATGTTTTGAAGAGACAACTTGCTCAGCTTCTCGTGCCAGTATTTGAGTCTCTTCTGATTTTCGCCCAGAACTTTCTGATTTTCTTCAAGCTTATTCCGCATCTCGATCTCAATGGCTCGAATCTCGTTGAGGACCCCGGTCTTCTCGTCCAATTCGGCCTTCAGCGCATTAAGGTCCTTCTTCTGACTTTTGAGAGCTTCCGATGCCTCGTCAACCCGAGCTTGATAGCCTTCGGCATTAGAGCTTTGGTTTTGGATATCCTCCTCTAAAGCCTCGAGATCAGAAATCGCAGTCTGAAGTTCCTTGGTGGCTTTCGCGTGATCCTTCTCATGCTTGACCTTCTGCTTTTCAGCCTTCGCTCTGGTGACTTCGGCAGTGGAAATAGCCTCGCTGAGACTGCCGATCTCCTCCTTAAGAGCATCCACCTTTGACTTCTGGGCACGAAGCTGGTCACCTCCAACTTCCATGATCTTATCCTGAAGTGCTTTGATCTCTTGCTCAACACTTGCAGTTTCGCTATGGAGTTTCTCGATCTCCCTATTTAGCTTGGAAATCTCCTTCTCAAGAGATGCCACTCTGCTGTCATCAGTCTTGGAGGGTTGGTGCTCTTTGCTCAACTCCTTGATACGGCGTTGGGCATCAGCCAGGTTTCGTGCGGAGCTCTCTACTTCAAGTCCGATCTTTTGCATTTTGGTATCAAGACGAGGAATTTGGTCGTTGAGATCCCGAAGTGACGACTCGAGTTCCCTCTGCCTGTCCTGAAACTTTTGGAACTCTTGCTCGAGGCCATCCCTGTCAACTTCGAGCTTCGCCACTTGCTCTTTTGAGGTGTCCGCTACAAGCTTAGAAGACATCAAGCCTTTTTTCACCGTATTTCCACCTCCGGACATAGTACCTGACTTGTCAATCAGTTGTCCATCCAGAGTCACAACGCGCCATCGCTTTGCTCCGTATGCAATGCGATTGGCTTGATCAAGATCTTTCGCCACCAAAGTATTTTGAAGCGAATGGTAGAAAGCAGCTCGGAATTTGTCGTCCTTAGCATTGATCAAGTCAAAGAGTCGAGGAACATTTTCGGGGGTATCGATGGCTGACATATCTCTGTTCCCAAGCTTATCGAGACACATGAAATTACCTCTGCCAAGGTTCGTTTTTCGCAAGTACTCAATACACTGCTGTCCACCCTCAACAGTATCTGTAACGAAGTTGTCAAGTGCTCCGCAGGCTGTTGAGATAGCGACATCGTATTTCTGGTCAATGGTCCCGAGGTTGCCGAGTCTGCCATGGAATCCATCAATACGTCCGGATTCCTTCAGTCGCATGAGACCGGTGAGAACGTTGCCTTGGGTTTGGGTATTTGAAAGACTGGCCCGCGCCTCATCTGCCTTTTGACGAGCCCCAGAAAGTTTTGATCTGAGTTCAGGCTCTTTCTGGGACAACTTATGAAGCTCTGATTCGACCTTGGCAGCTTCTTTCTCCAACTTAGATCTTTCTGCCTTGCATTCTTCGAGCTCGGCGAGCTTTGCTTCCCGGCCCTCCTCGATACTGGCGAGCTTCGTCTGGGTCTCCTCAAGTGCAACAGCCCCAGAATTGGCTTTCTCGTGAAGTATGGCAAGCTCACTTTCTGCTACAGCAATAGCAGATTGCTTTTGGTTGATTTTCTCGTTCCATGGCTCCAGGGACTTCTGTTTTGCTGCAATTTGGTCGGAGAAGGCCTGAGTCTTGCCTTTCAGGTTATCACGAATGACTGCAAGCTCTTTCTCTTCGAGCTTCATTCTCTTCTCCATGGCTGTAATCTCCCGAGCAGACTTTTCGATCTCTGCGGTGCACTCTCCGATCGTAGACTGTGCGCCTTCAGCAGCATTTTCAGAAGTGCTGATGGTCTTCTCTAATTTCTTCTGCTTTCCGGTCAGGAACTTCCTCTTTTCCTCAAACTTGACATGCTCTTGATCAAATTTTGCCATTTCCTTGATGATGGCCTGGGTATCCTTGTCCAGATTCTCAAGTTCTTTCTGACCTTTCTTGTACTGCTTGTCGAGCTGTTTAATTCCATCTTCATTGCCCTTATGCTTCTCGAGCTCAGCGTCCAGCTGGGCTTGCATCTGGCTGATCGCTTCCTCGGTGACATTGATGTTGTCACCACACTCGTCAATGTATAGCTGATAGAGAGCAGATTGCTTGACAGTCAACTCGTTCTCGTCTCTGATATATGCAAGAGCTTTGTCCTTCTTGTCCTCCAAGCTGTTCTTCTCCTTTTCCACGTGCTGAACACGTCCACTTTTCTCAACGCAGACTTCGTTCAGTGTTTCCACCTCGGTAGCGGACTCCTCGATGGGCGTTTTGTATTTGGACGTGCCTATGATATCTTCCAAATACTCCAGAAGTCCATCATCATGCTCAGTTGCAGCCTTTGGCTTCATCTGAGCGATCGATTCGACTTCACCCTGAAGGATCAAGAAACGCTTGTGGTCTAGATCCACGCCTCGGTCTCGGAGAAGCGTGGTGACTACAGTGAAATTTGATTCTTTGCCATTCATGTAGTATTTGCTGGAATTATTCTTGAAAGCACGACGAGAGATCACAAGATCAGAATTCGGGATGATTGCAGGTGGCCCATGCGGCTAAAGCAAAGTCAGTCAGCGAATAGAACAGCGCGACTTTCATCAGATACTTACTTGATCCATAACTTCTTGAAAATGTACCGCTACCTCACAGTGATCCAGGTCCGGGAATGCAGCGGAGTTATGGATAAGAGCTGAGATCTTGCCCTGTCGCATCTTGCTTGCTCTGAATCCAAAGACGAAAAGTAGTGAATCGATGACATTGGACTTTCCAGAACCATTGGGTCCAACGACGGAGGAGAATGAGGCATGAAAGGGCCCAACTTCTTGACGTCCAGCATAACTTTTGAAGTTCGTGAGAATCAGATAAGTAATGACAATCCGGGCTTTCGGTCCAGTATCCTCCACGACGGGAGCAGCCATTGACCTTGACTTCAGAACGATGTCCATGGGCCGTTCCAGAATTGTGTCCATTGCATTGATCGGCTTGACCACAGAGCTCTGACTGCCGGATGTGCCAGGGCGATCATTCAGAGTCTCTGTGATATCCGCAAGGGGAGTCCCGTGAAGCTGAGATGGCTCAGGAGAGGCTGATGCCTCTGGGGTCGGCAATGGTGGCTGCAGCTCGGGTGTTGTTGATGTTCGTGAAGTCCTAACAGGCGCGCTCTTTCTTTTTCGTGGTGATGCCTTCTTGGAAGGCGATTCTGGCTCAGGCTGAATTGTTTGCTCGGGATCAAAAATTTCAGATGGTTCTATATTCTCCTTCGCAGCTCCTTTTTTGGCGCGACCTCCAGTACGCGGGGTACTCGCGACCACATTTGTGGTCTTCCTCCTCCCCGCAGGTGCTTTTCGAGGCGACTTTTTCGGTGCGGGCGTGAAGTCTTCTTCGCTGTCTTCCTCCATCTTGGGCTGTACTTGTTCCTCTTCATCGTCAGAGTCTACCACAACCTTCCTGCGCGCCGCTACCCTCCTGGAGGGCCGTACAGGTGATTCGGACATCTAAGCTGCAAATGCGCTGGAATCTGTGTTTTGTTCCTCTCGTCTTGCGAAATAGTCTGTCGCGTTGAACGTCGCGCGTTATGATGCTTACGCTGAGCCTAATTCGATGTTCGAGTTACGAGAAACAGTTTGGAAATTGGAATGTTCGAAATGACGCGTCGCGAAGTCGTCGAATGGAATTGCCGTAGGTTGTCGAAGGTTCTTGGAAGGAAGGGTCAAAGTAAACAGAGCGTTGGAGTTGTAAACAAAAAGCACGCTAAGATAAGTAGCGATAAGCCTGTGGACCAATCCACATTTCTTCAGGCAATTGTCAACATCAACTCAACCTTATCCATTCCAGCACTTCTGCTTACACCAACTGCTACCAAACAACAAATGATGTTCAACTTCCAAAGCTTTGCGGAGGTATTCGCATTCGATCCGGAATGCTCTTATGATGAAAATACAGTGTCAACGATCGAAGCAAACCGGAAGGAGTTGGAGGGACTCTTCATCGATCGTGTTATGAAGGCGATGAACATTACCAGACGTGAGGAGCCTCTCTCAGTACACTGTGGACTTCCTGGCTAAATCTTATATTCTCAGCTCCGAAATACTATCCTCCAAAGTCCAACAATGCCCTGAGGACGCTCTACAAGACCATAATCGACACCACCTCGAGCGACCACCACAAGATTTCCGTGCTTTACTACCTACTGCTCACATTCGACTTCCCTACGGGTAAAAGAGAATACTCGACGGCGCTAGCACAGAGTACCTTCCTGCCGCAGAAGTACCAGATATACATGAAAGGCCTATGGCATATGGATCGAAAGGAATTTGATGTTTGTATCTACCCGGAGATGCCATAGCGGGCGCTAATATGAAGTAGTTGGCTGTACAATATCTTACACACCCGTCCCTGATTCCTACTTTCGCCGACGAGATCCTGGAAGTTTTGGTCAGAAAGTCGAGGGAAGATCTCACACTTGCACTGGCTTATTACCATACTGCGCAACCTACACTTACGTGTCGGTCTGCGATCGAGTGCTTGTTTTCGGCGATTGCGAGGACCAGCGTTACGGAGGCTTTCTACTTCGGTCGCGGCCAACCTCAATATGCGCAGCGACACATGTTCGAGATGCTGATTTCGGTCGTGCTCCACAACACTCCGAAGGAAACGGTGGCTGACAGAAGTGTCGAGCTCGTCAACCTACCCCTATCTCTTGAGGAGGATGAGTGGCTTGAGGATTATCTGATCCGTGGAGATGGCCGACAGCTGAAGAGGAGCAAGGATACGCTTATGATGAGAAAAATCGCGACAGGTAATTTCTCCGATTCGGTATCGATGAAAGGCAGCAACCATCGCGCAATCGCTGGCTTGGACTGGAGCACTCTTTCGGAAGGAATTAAAAGCGGCCTTGGACCCCGTCTGGATGGATGAAATTTATACTCCCAAGATGAATTTTGATGTGTTGAGCATAGCGACGGCGCCTGTGTTTGGAACTACATGGTCAATGGCGACAGCCCAAGGGCGGGAGAGTGTTTGAATGCGAATGACAGAAGCTTTGGAGACAGATCGATGCCTCTCCATTGCCCTCTATCCCGGCAAGCGTCTCAGCTAGCTTAAGACAATACCCTTGAGAGTGACACTCTGCCCATTATACAACTTGCTTTTGGGGGGTGGTCGCTACGATTCGATACTTTAACAACTGACATCTTGATCCTTGAGTTCCGAGGCACCTGTTCCTTGATTTAGGATTGCATTTGCACTTCCAACAACCGTGGTCATACTTCATAAATCGTTTATGTTGACCTCGCTTGAAAAGTGGGGGTTTGTTGTGTAAGAACTAGGTATAAGGATTATCAAGGAGAGTTCTGACACTTGAATAAAATCATTTCTGTGTGTGTGCAGTACCGAGTGTATAGTTATTATGGAATAATAGCCTGTTTCAGCAGCGAGTGATCTGAATATATAGCTTTTACTTACGACAGTTGTAGTCATGTATTTAGAATGTAAATATTCACTGTCAAATTTATTGTCTCTTCCATCTCCACGACCTCCATTACCGTCTATAAAGCCAGCGTTCATCTCAGAAAGACCATGTCAAGGGCATGATGTCTTTCAACAATACCAACAGCGTCTGTCTTAAGCAGGTGTCAGCTTTCTTAAGCCTACCGCGAGATGTTGACTTCCATACGCAACTTCCCCACACCCCAGTCCAAATAGTGTCATCTGCTCTGCCACGAAGCCAAGTCAATCATCTTGTCTCTGGACACAAGATAGATAGTAATGGCGATGATGAATAGGCCTGTCTGTCCTAGCTTCAGCAATCATCTGCTGAGAGACACCGACTTCACTTTCGAGTGATTCACTTATACAGACCTCCCTTGGTTTTTGTTGCACATCGCACCCATTGTCTCAACCAGTTTCCGACATTGAGAAGCCTCTGAACAAGATTCTAGGTTTTGTTGTACATAGCACTCATTGTCGTAGTCAAATTCAGTCACTCAGGACAATAAATAGGCATCGGGCTCTAGGCAAGCTCTTAAACTCTGTTACACTTCGCAATCATTGCCGTAGCCGATTTCAGACACTGAGAAAGTTTTGGGCTAGAATTGTGCTTTGGGGAAGCTTTCAAGCCAATTGAATAATAAACATTAGGGCATCGAGCTTGAACGAGATCATCAAATATTCAAGGACAATGTTCACGTAAAAAGAAAAGGGCGCTTTAATTGGAAAACGTGTATTCTCGAAGAACGAGTGGTATCAAAAAATTCAAGAGAACCAATTTTCCCCCTCCCTAGGGCTCTCAAAGACCCCAGAAGAGGACGTAACTCCCGCTAAATTTTCACATATATCATTCTTCGTAAAAGCGCCACCACACATGTCGTCTGAAAGGAAAGATGCCAGCATCTGACGTTGCAACGCCACGTTCTCCTTATGCCCTATATGACGGTGGAGGAGTTCGACTTGAAGACCCCACGCTTGGCGTATGTCGCGAAGGCCCAAATCTCACATGTGGCGAATCGGATCGTCTCTCTTCTCGCCCTCGCGATGGTTCCGGTCTTTGCGCACTTCCTGTCCTCGACTGTTCCCAATGCGCTGGCCATCCTGTGGGTGGGAAAGTTAGATCTTGCTGTTGTGGCGGCCTCGCAGGCTCATCGGTCCATCCGTATTTGATGTCTGGTGGATATTGCGCTTGCGACTGTGGTTGCGGTTGTGGTTGGGGCTGCGGTCTCTGTTGTGGTTGAAGAGGCGCATTCGGTCGTTGCAAAGGTTGAGGATGGGTGTTTGGTCGCTGAAGAGGCTTTTGCACAAGCGCAGGCGTGCTGTTGTACTGTGGCGGTCTTGCAACTGGCATCGGTGGCCTCGGACTCTCCTTCCTGTATTTCCCATCTGTTGAATGCCTTCTACGACTATGCGACCGTCTTCGTCGGTGATGAGATTGTGAGTGGCGGCCTCTTCCATCTGATGGGAAAATGCGGTACTGTTGTTCCTCGAGAGCGGCAGCCTCTTCTTCTATGCGCTGCTTCTCCTTCTTGTTCTGATTGTGTTTGTGTATGATGTAGCCTGCTGCCACCAGCTCGAGACCACCGAGTATAACCATTTTGTTGCTGTTTGTCCCCTGCTTTGGAGTTTTGTAGTGGAGATCGATTTATGATTTGATTCTGGGAGTTGTAGATGATTTTCAGACGATTAGGCGGCAGGAATGCTAGATGTCAGAAGATGTATGGGAGGGGTGGTCAATAAGTACAAAACACAAGGCTGAGCTCAGCAGATGGAGGGGCAAAATGCTCAAAATAGAAGCATGACCAACAATTGGCCGGAGAGCCCGATGCACGTGAAGGAAACGCTCTTGGAATGTCAGGGATCTTCAGCGAATCATGGTCTCAGCTTGAGGAGCCAAGCCATACAGCCAAGGAAGATTGAAGATCGTAGTAATGAAAGGTGCTGAGTTCAAAATCGATACTTTCTGGGTTGAGGGGTTGGAGGATTGAAAGAGATGGAGAAGACGATACATGAGGAAAATTTAATTGTCATGAAAGACAATGCGGCCGATATGACGTTGATGAAGCTAATCCCTGAATGTTAGGCGGTGAGATAGAGATCCTTGGCACGCTTAGGCGAACGAGCACATCATCCGCGGCCGACGCCGTAATCGCTCAAAGCAAACATAATTTCTGAATCTCTTTTGTTTACATCTCAAAGGGCCCTTTCTTCTCATAATCATTCACCCGCATCTTCTCAGCAATTACTCGAGCCACAATCAAGCCTTGCTCGGTACAGAAGCTGTTGGAAGCGCGACATTTCAAAAGTGAGAGGAGGGGTAATTCAAGATGGCAGACGCAGCTGCTGAGATGGAGGAGGGTGGAATGGTGAGAACGTTGAAGGATCTCTTTGCCGGTGCAGCTGGAGGAATTGCTCAGGTACTCTTGGGTAAGTCGATTGTTTTCCTGCGTGTAATTTGGGTGCTCAGCCAATCATTCAACTTCAATGCCTGTTTATACTCAGCATCACGTGCGGACAATAGTGGGGGATGTTGTTGATATTGAGCTGTTGATTTGAATCCTGCCATGTTGGTTATATAGTTTGAAAGGCTTCCTTGATATGGCTTGATGAATGGCCGACCAATTCTTCCGTCTTTGCTTTCGTATTATCCCTAGTTTGATCTATTTCAATGGTTTATTGAAAATTTATAACTTACGCCCTCTCAGGACAACCTTTCGACATCGTCAAAGTCCGACTACAAACAACAACCCAATATCCCAATGCTCTCGTCGCCGCAAAAACTATCTACGCCCAAGAGGGAGCAATGGCTTTCTACAAAGGCACTCTTACTCCCTTGATTGGTATTGGAGCCTGTGTGTCAGTCCAATTCGGTGCTTTCCACGAAGCGCGCCGCCGCATCGAAGCGTACAACACCAGAAAGAACCCATTCTCTCCAAGCCTCTCCTATGGCCAGTACTATCTCGCTGGTGCTTTCGCCGGAGTCGCCAATTCTGTGATTTCAGGCCCGATCGAGCATGTGAGAATCAGGTTGCAGACACAGCCACACGGAGCAGCTAGGCTGTACAATGGTCCACTGGACTGCGTGCGCAAGCTCTCTGCCCATGAAGGTGTCTTGAAGGGTCTCTACCGTGGCGAAGCCGTGACTATTCTCAGAGAAGCTCAGGCCTATGGTGTATGGTTCCTGGCCTTCGAGTACATGATGAACGCCGATGCTCTGCGTAACAAGATTGACCGAAAGGAGATTCCTAGCTACAAGATTGCCTTCTACGGTGGATTGGCTGGTGAGGCATTGTGGTTATCTAGTTATCCATTCGATGTCGTCAAGAGCAAGATGCAGAGTGATGGTTTTGGTGAGAAGCAAAAGTTTAAGGGCATGAATGATTGCTTCAGGCAGACCTTCAGAGCTGAGGGTTTGAGAGGGTTCTGGAAGGGCATTGGACCAACGCTTTTGAGGGCTATGCCTGTTAGTGCTGGTACGTTTGCCGTGGTGGAGATGACAATGAGGGCAATCAGTTAGTGGCGTTGAAGAGAAGTTAACAGCTTAGAGAAGGCTTTCACGAGATGTAAATCGGCGTTGATGTTGGATAATTGCCTCGTTTCTTTTTTTCTGATAAGGTCTCAATTTTGCTCGTTCATATCTTTCCTCCACCAACATAGCAATTCTGGCTTGCAATCTGCAAATTGACAGCCATAGCCAGCGCTGTAAGATGGCCTCCAGTCTGCTTCAGATAATCTGCCTGACTTTTCCCCTGGTCAAGTAGATAAGGTTGTCCTACGAAGTCCACATAGATAACATTGGGATAAGAATACGGGGTGAAGGCAAGGTACGCAGACCAAAATAGGCTGCTCTGGGCAATGGCAGCACGATCTGCCAGGGGCGTAACTATGTCATTGACACCTAAAGTCATTGTCCAAGACAGGAGAAAGAGCCCGTCCTTCGTCCCACTGTCTCCCTCTTTACCGAGCTTGCGGTTCTGCTGTAGCTTGGAAAGTTGATCTGTGCGCATCTTCTCATATTCGTCCGTGTTGGCGTAACTGTTGTATGCGCTGAGCTTGCCGTAGCTATAGAAACCCTTGGATGCATCTTCTGTGGCTGGAATGCTGCGAAAGAGAGTAATGACGCATCCCTGGCCATCGCCAATGAGCGTGTTCATGGTGAGATCGTCTAGACGAGCAACACTGTCAAAGCCTTTACATGGCTTTTTGATACCGTCTCGCCATTTCTCCCAGATAGGTCTCCATTGGTTGTCCGTGAGTCTGTTGTATGACTGTTCGGGTGTACGGCGGTCCGTGTCGAATCCAGACTCGTTGTTTAGGTCGATGATGACGAGTTCTCCCGGATACTCATCCATGAATCTGTTGATTTGCGCAATGACCTCGTCCACTTCCAGACCATTGGAGCCAACTGCACCATTGGAAGATACCGAATAGTGGCATGTCATGTGTTTCCCACTGTTACCAAGACACGGGCGGATATCGAACCAGCGTGAGCCGCGGACTAGCTGTCCATAGACATCGAGCCACTGTGTTTGTGTGTTTTGCCAAGTGGAGAATGCAGTGCTGCCATCAATCTCGCTCATCCCTGCATCGTGGCTCCCAATCATGGTCACATACTTCAGCTTCCGTTCTCCGATAACATTCAGCATGCTATGTAGGTAAGTCACTGGAGGATTCGCGCTCGACCAGTATCCATAACTGTCGCTTCCAGTAAGGACCCACTGGAGAGTGTTCCCGTTCCTCTTCGTCGGAAAGCCAAGGTCAAACATCGTTCCCTGTGTGGTGTCTTTGGTGCCTATTCCATCGTAGCTGATTCGAGCTCTCAGCTTGGGAGACATGCTGGAGACATAATCGGCAGAAATGTGAAATCTCTTGTCTGTATTCTTGATCCGGAAATAGGCTTCCCCTCCTGTGTCACTGTCTTTAGTGAAAAGACCTTGGACGAAGTTGATATCGAATTGTGCAGATTCTCCAGCTGGTATCGTCACCCATTGGCCGTCCCAATTCCTCATTTGCCATTGGTTCGCGCCCAAGAATTCGAAGTCCTGATTACATCCGTTCACGATGGTGAGGTAAGCGGCCTGTGTATCGGTTAAGGCTTTCTGAGCCTTAATCTCGCCCGGGGGTATATTTGTGGGATTGGTATTGCTCGGCTGGCCTGTACAAACATCGACTAGTTGCAGAGCTACTGCCCTTGTACTGAAGGTCGAGTTTGGGATATTGCCATGCAGCGAGCGGGATACTGAGATGGACAGTGGTGAAGCACGGCAAAAGGAGATCAAGGCGAATAGCCACATGCAACCGAAGCTACACATCTCTGGGTACTAGAGTTTTCTCGGCACTTTTGGATTGGGATGGGTGGAAAAGTAACTAGTCGGCACTTCAGGTGTGCAGGAGCTCTGATCTTATGAAGGCCGGCACTGATCACAAGCGGCCTGTACTCAAAGGAGTGGAATTGGCAAGCGAATCAAGAGAGGACCTAGTGGTTGTCATTCACCACACTCATGGCCAATGGTGACTTCCATAGCTCTCTGAGGGTCGGGCCGAGGGGTGCTGTCACCTTCCCTATTAGCTCTGGGATACAAATCAGTACATGACTTTCTTGTGACCAGAATTAGCCCGGATAAGTGACAACTGATGGGCACAGAGGATACCATTATCAAAGACTTCAGACCGTTCCTGAGAACTTACCTATCAGGAAGCCATCAGGCAGTC
Source organism: Cadophora malorum (assembly GCA_017365405.1). NCBI lineage: Eukaryota > Fungi > Ascomycota > Leotiomycetes > Helotiales > Ploettnerulaceae > Cadophora > Cadophora malorum. Next base: position 144,866 of record JAFJYH010000066.1, read on the forward strand.
TAATAGGAGCGCAAACATCATGCGCAAACGGCCCTGGCAAGAAAGAGATCGATATGATATGAACTGCTTGCCACATATAGACTGGGTAGCATCCGCGGTAAAATGCATGTATGAATCCTTGTGATCGGTTCCTGCAGTTTCCCGTTGCAAATTCAGAGCACAACCAAAGGCAGTATTCACAAGTGTTGTATTCGAGTCGTTCGGAATGGCCGTGAAATCTTGGAATCAAAATTGTCACCAGATCTATGACCTCTGAAACAACATTTCGACCAATCTTCAGCTTGTGATCACATTAACTGGGATCTCAAACGAGTGACTGCTGTCAAGCGAGATACCATTTCCTCGCCTATTGGCCTGTCCTTGATCTTGGCGCACCTCCTGAATCTCAGCCCGGCTAGGAAGTTCACAGCTTTGGGGGGTCCATTGGCTATACTTACAATTAACCCAAGTTTATCACAGTACGTTTGCTGATAACCAAATAACCCATCCAATACGTGACTTTACCAAAAGTTTCACTACCCCCACATATGTTCTAGTGACTTTCAACTGACTAGAATGAGATCTGGATGTCTCCAGGATTGAATGGAATAGGAATGATGCGAGATAAATTCCAGTTATTGAAGACAGATTAGTTCCTTATATTCAGTCCTCCTTCTTTTCCGGCTCTCCCTTCTTGGGCTTATTCTTGCTTCCGGCCTCCTCCTCATAATCACCACCTTGCTTCTCATACTCCTTAGCGAGTTTTGTAGCCTGGTCCAAGGTCAACTTCAGTCCAATACATACACAAAGAACCCCCCAGATTATGTACTTCAAAACTTGGAGATGCCAGATAATGCCAATCTCTTGATCGGAAACAGAAAATACATTACAGGGAAAGAGAAAATCTTACCTTCCATGCTGACCATTGACCCTCACCACCGCCGGATTTATTGGGCTCTGCCTTGATTTCTGCACACAGCACCAGCATGAGTAAATGTTGAAGAAGAACAATGGCACAAAGTCGTTGCAGTAGTACATACCCTCCTTAATCTGCTCCCTCAACTCAGGATCCGTGGGCTTTCCTGTTAAGACAGTTAGTAGACAATCAAAATCGAGTTGGCCAGGAATTGTTCTTACCTTTGCTTGAAGTCATGTTGCAGCTTGTAAATTGAAAAGGTCTCTGAATATTTTTATTGAAGATTTCGAGGGAAAAGAAGTGTTCAAATGTTAGTCTGCGATCTTATCATCTTTATGATTTTATGAGTACTTGGATGGAATGTAGTCTATGACGGGCTGATGATTTGGTCTAAGTCAACTCCAGGCAAAGCGTCGAATGTGTTTCTTTGATTACATCATGACATCAACAACTCCACCAAACGGCACAGGAAAAGAAATGACAAGAAAACCGATTCTGACTGCATAATTGATGCTTATTTTGACACTAGAACAACTATCTAAAGTCTCCTCTATCATGCTCTCGTTGATTAACGTGATGTCTAATTATGAAGCCTAGTGCCGCGGTCCAAAATCCATGATGCTAAACTCCTTCGAAATGCTGTTTTAATCTGTACTTGCCTCAAGTCTCTTCGCTAGGATAGCCCTCGCCTCGCCATTCGTAAGATGCTTCAATCCCAAACTCTCAAGCGCATCAGAAGTCCGTTGACCATCTGCAAATATCTCCTCACCGACTTCCCGTAACGACTTTTGATCGCCTTCCGCATCAACCGGAATGTTCAATAATGAAATTGCTTCTCTCAATTTTGGCATCGCAAGTGTCGAGCCATCTCCATACCTCATGTGTCGGCTAATTGTTGTTTGGATAGCCTCAAAGTCGAAACGAAGTTGTGCTGCACCAAGGGTGGTGAACTCTTGTCTGAGGAGAACATCGTGGAAGATCAAGTCTTGCAGACTACCAAGTGCATCACGCCAGATACGCCGGAAGGGTGCATCGGCAAGCACTTTTCGCAAGAAATCCATGCTTTGAGCCAGTTCCTAATTCATATTAGTACATATAAGCAAAAGGCTGCAGATACACATACCCGAAGTGGTCCGTCAAGTTCTGCAGTCCTTGCGGATGGGTATGAGCCTATCCATGAGTTAGAAACGCGCTGCTGACTTGACTCAGGAAGACTTACTGGAAGAAGCATCTCCAATAGTGCACCATTGCGGCTTGGTGATGTAATGCTTGAAGGACACTGGAAAGGAGTATTTGACAGCTTGTGTGATGTACGACTCGGCCATTTGTCGAAGTTTCTCATAGCTCTCAATTGTCTTGTCGAATACTGCACCTTCCGATTCCGAGCCCATAGCATCCGATGTGCTATCTCTGACTTCGTTGTATGACATTTCGCCAGCAAGTTTGGCATTGGTGTCTGTGTCTTTTGCTCTTTCCTGCAGATCTTCCCACATATCGATGAAGAACTATGCTGTTTAGTAAAGTTTCCAAGTAAGACAGACATTGAGAATGTGAAGACTCACTTCTTCATTACTCCAGTCTTTCATCATCGAGATAAGATGCTCGGCACTCCCGAAAACCTTGCAAAGCGTCTCGAATTTGCCAATGCCTTGAAGAGCGGCTTCTTGCTCCTTGGTGATGCCGTGGATTGTGCGACCGACAGTAGATGTAATCGTGCTATAAACATCCAGAGAATCCTTGAGGCGACCATAGTAGAGATCTAAAATCTCGGCCTGGATACCGATAAGGAATTTCATCTTATGAGAAAACTTTCGTAGCTTGTTGTACTGAAGCGTTTCCGTCTGGATTAGGTCCGTAACTTTTATTGCCCCATAGGTAGGCTTGGTCTTGCCAGGACCAGAGCTGTCGTAATCAATCACAGTACTATCCGGCGATTTATTGATATCCCAGTATCTTTCAAGTGCAAATTTTTTCTCGATCTCGTACCACGTATCAAACCATCGGTCAAGGACTTCCCAAGTTAGGCCTTTCCAGCCCAGATCTGGGTTGCCTCCGTCGTAGTTGAATCTCTTTCTGATCGACTCGTCGAAATTCATCAGCTGGAGCATGAAGCGGCTGAGCAGTTGCGGATTATTAGCGACCGACTCTACCTGCGCATCGACCTTTGCCTTCATCACTGGGAGCAAAGCCGTTACGAACGCAGCTACCGGGTCAACATAAAGAGCATTGCCCGCATAAACATTGCCCCTAAAATGCGCAGCAAGGATAGGGCCAATATTTTCTCTCAAGAAGTTTTGCCATTTGGTAACAGTTCCAAGGAACCACTCGAAATAGTAATTTCCAAGCTGTGAATAATTAGCAACGAGCCATACACTTTCATGTTAGCAAGCACCAACCTGTGTTGGGTGGTTCGTGGGCTTGTCACTAAAGAAGTGATACCTGAATTGCTGCACAAACGGCTTTGCCAGAACGTCCATGGGTAGAAGGACGAGAGGTTCACGAGCAGCAACAATCTCAGGCATTTGTAAGTCCAAAAGCTTTTCCAAACAATCGCTCCATTCCGTAGTGGGCTCGCTGCTAGCATCTGGCCATTTCGACTTTTTCAACACTGCTTCGAATTCATCCAACATGATCTTCTTCATCTCGATCCAAAGATTGTCTGTGGTCTCCTGGATGAATTTGACAAGGTGGACGCCGCTTCCCTCTGCTCCTTCCTGAAGCTCTGGCAATATCACAGCAATTTCTTTCAATTTCGTATACGGTTTCAAGGCTTCCTTTGGTTTTCCTGGCAGGCAGGATTTTGCATCTCTTTTCAATGATTCTGCCTCGTCCAAGAGCTTGACATATGCTTGTGCAAGCTCAAGTTTCCGTAGCTTTTCTAAAGGCTTTTCGAATTTCCGCTTTGCTTCTTCTGGTGTGTCCGATGATGTGACAATCTTCAGGCGTTCAAGAACATTGGCGTATCCCCTTTCAAACTCCTGCGATTGTTCCATCATTAAAGTATTGCGGTTGGCAGCCACTACTCGCGCCTGTTCTAGCTCGGATGTTGCATGTCGAAGCTACAAATGACTTAGTATATCACCAACTATGATACGACACAGATTGTACCTGACTCTCGAGCTGCGTCTTCTGCAGCTCTACGCTAGCCAGCAGGCTGGAAATATCCCCAAGGTCTGCAGCTGTTTGTATTTTGTCGTTCAGATAGTCCTCGACTCTAATATCTCTTTCTCCGAGTGGAATATCCATTTGAGGGTTTAGCAGCACTGCGACAGGACTCTTTTTGCGACTCAACGATGTCTGTCGAGCTAGCGAAGAAGTAGCCATGACAGTAGTATAGCTTCGTGGGGATGCAATGTGACTGAGAGAGTTGCGCAGAAGAAATCTGGAACAGGGTGTCCGAACTGTGGACACTTTTTGTTATCCCACTTGCAGTCCCAGGATCAGAAGCTCTTGCCAGGGTCTACCGAGCGGCGCGTTGAAACGCGCCTTCCCCAGATTTCGATGACGGCATCAAGGAACATCAAAATATTCCGAAAACACACCCTCAACTTCACCATCCATGAAATTTTCGACTAGGAGTACTGCGAATATATGGAGGATATATACTGGGTGATACATGCGAAAGGTAAATTGACGGGCAGTTTGAGCGCATCTCCGACCCAACATGGCCCCTCCAACGAAAAAGCGCAAAGTCAACAATGACACCAAATCTTCTCCTGCGAGCTCTCGGAACCTCGACTTCTTCTTTGGGAAGCAAAAAGAAGCTATTCCAATCCAGACGAGCAATGGTGTATCGCAAGAGTTCGAGAATCTCGGAGAACAGAGTGATGGGGCAGAATTAACAGACGAGCAATTGGCCAGGAAGCTCCAGGCAGAATGGGCCAAAGAGGAAGCTGGTGCACAAAATCCGCCCAAGGCTACGGATGGGGATGTCGCAGATGGATCTTCAGGAGATACTCAGGGAGATACGAATGGAAGACAGGCTGGACTCGTGTCTGGCAACAACGAAGAAGTCCCCAAAGACCAAGCTCTTGAAGGCAAGCCAGATAGCGCTGAAGGTCAATTGCCCAAGAAGCAAGCTCTGCATTCGATGTTCGCACAAAAAAGCAGCAACACGCTCTCCCTACAGTCCGCTGGATCCGCTGAAGATAATATTTCCTCGAATATTCCGTTTGACGAAAGCCCTCTGGCTTTCGATCCCTCAAAATACGTGGCAGAGCTACAAGGACATTGGGCAGCAGAGGGAGGAGATGCATCATATGCACTTCTCACGAGATGCTTTGTGCTGGTCAATAGTACTCAAAGTCGAATCAAGATTGTAGATACTCTTGTGAATCTGCTCCGGGTGATTATTGAAGGTGACCCTAGTAGTCTACTTCCCACTGTATGTGCACTTGATTTATTTATGTCTGATACTAAAGCTTTCCTTGTCTAGTTGTTCATGCTGTAGCGTCTTCGCAAGTTCTTGCAAGCTTTCTAAATATCTGTCTGACGTTTTGGATCTAGGTTTGGCTGAGTACCAATGCTATTTCACCACCCTACATCTCACTTGAGCTCGGTTTAGGAGGATCCGCAATCTCCAAAGCACTGAAAAATGTTTGTGGCTTAGATAGCAGATCACTGAAGGCTCTTTATGACAAGGTGGGCGATGCTGGCGATGTTGCTTTCGAAGCGAAGAAACGACAAAGTTTCACTCTCAGGAAACCGAAGCCACTCACGATCAAGGGAGTATATCAATCGCTCGTCAAAATTGCTAAAACACAAGGGACTGGAAGTGGCGAGATCAAGCAAAGAGTGGTAGATCGACTATTACAGGATGCGAGGGGTGCTGAAGAGAGTCGATATGTCGTCCGTACTCTTTGTCAACACGTAAGTCTGTCTCAATGTTGCATGATTTCGCTCACAAGCTTATAGCTTCGTATCGGTGCTGTCAAAACGACCATGCTCATCGCTCTTTCTCGGGCAATACTACTCTCTCGACCGCCAGGTGCCGACTTCCCTCTGAAGTCCTCTACTGAGCTCGCCAAATTGAAAAAAGATGAATTGGCAGAAGTGTGGTTGAAGTCTGAAGAAATTGTAAAAGCATGTTTTGCCAAACGACCTAATTACAACGATCTCATCCCCGTCCTCCTAGAAATTGGCGTGTGCGATGAGCTTCTCCTCAGATGTGGACTGGCTCTGCATATTCCCTTACGCCCTATGTTGGGCAGCATTACTAGAGATCTCTCTGAGATGCTCACAAAGCTACAAGGCCGAGATTTCAGCTGCGAGTACAAATACGATGGCCAACGCGCACAGGTGCACTGCGACGATCAAGGCAAAGTCTCGATTTTCTCTCGTCATCTCGAGCTCATGACAGACAAGTATCCAGATCTGGTTGCTTTGATCCCCAAGATTCGCGGCGAAGGCGTCTCGAGCTTTATCATGGAAGGCGAAGTTGTTGCCGTTGATCGAGACTCGGGCGACCTGAAAACATTCCAAACGCTTGCAAATCGTGCTCGGAAAGATGTAGCAATTGGGAGCGTCAAAGTCGAAGTCTGTTTGTTCTCATTTGATCTCATGTATCTGAACGGCGAGTCACTACTGGATCGGCCGTTCCGCGAAAGACGAGAGCTTCTTCGAGGTCTATTTACGGAAGTTCCGAACCAGTTCACCTGGGTAAAGAGCATCGACGCAACATCGCAAGACTCTGAAACTGTGCTAGAGTTTTTCAAAAGCGCTACCGATATCAAGTGTGAAGGTATCATGGTCAAGATCCTCGATAACCTTCCAAACCTTAATATAGCAGATGAAGAGGTCGAAAGCAAAGAGATTGCTGTACCAGAGCCACCATCCAAGCCCGCCAAGGGTAAGAAGAAACCAGAAAAGGAACCAGTAGAGAAGAAGACACGCCGTAAAGCCCTCCTTGCCACCTACGAACCAGACAAACGACTCGACTCCTGGCTGAAAGTCAAGAAAGATTACAGCACGACGTTCGATACGCTGGATCTTATTCCAGTCGCTGGCTGGCACGGTCAAGGTCGAAAATCAAAATGGTGGTCGCCAATCTTGCTGGCTGTGCGGAACGAAGAGACTGGCTCGCTAGAAGCGGTGTGCAAGTGCATATCTGGATTCACTGATGCGTTTTACAAAGCCAATAAAGAGTTTTACGACGAGGACGGTGAGCATGTATTGGGTGGGAAGCCAAGTTATGTTGATTATGAGGGTGGGCATCCGGATGTCTGGTTTGAACCACAGGAGGTGTGGGAGATGGCTTTTGCTGGTAAGACCTTACTCATTCAGAAACATTTTCGGCTGCGATATTGATATGAGCCAGATATCACGATCAGCCCCACTTACACTGCGGCAATCGGGCTTGTAAGCGATGAGAAAGGTCTGAGCTTAAGATTCCCTCGATTCCTCAAGAAGAGAGACGACAAGGGCATCGATGAGGCCAGCACGAGTGAATTCCTCGCCGGCCTGTGGAGAAAGCAAGAAGAGAAAGCTCCCACTGCTGCTAAAGAAGTGCAAGATGACGGCGGAGAGGAAGACGATGAGGCATAGACCACAAGGGAGTGTTCACTTTGAGTACGATTAAAGGAATTCGTCCATTCGTGTACCTAACGCCATCAAGCCAGTAGAGCTTAACAACCAACAAGCCGTCACTCCGAACACCAAAGAAATCAAACTAAAGTTAGCCTCCCAAATTCTTTTACGACAATCAACCGACTCATCGCTCTCAACGATTAGACATGAACCGTTGACAGAAAGCCCAAATCCATATCAAAGCCAGCAGAAGCTTCTGCAAATCCCCCAAACGAAAAGTCCGCTTCGAAATCAAAGTCAAAGTCGAAAGCCTTCGCCGGGACCTGAGTCTTAGCAGCGACGCGGCCATGCTCATGCTCGGGCAGCTCGGCAGGCAGAGGCGGTGTGGGAGCCCATACGCTTTGCGCGGCATCGGATTCTTCATCGAGGATGAGGGTGGTAGATGTTGTGGCGCACGGATCTGTACTTACATTTTCAGTCTAGGACGAACAGAGTTCTATAAAACATGAACGGAATGGAACGTGGAAGGGGTACTTGCCGAGTGGCTCTATGAATGTTGGTGGGAAGAGTTCGGAGAATTCTTCTTGGATTTGTCGGGTTTGTCTTGATGCGGGATGGGGTGTTGAGGTGGGGAGAGGGGTGAATGTATCGGGTGCTGTAAGACGGGATCAATCTAGGACCAAATAGTTCTTTAAGGGGTGGTATGGGCTGGATCATGGGAGTACTTGCCGGGATAGTCCGTATGCTGGGGAGAAGGCCGTGGGCGGTCTTTGTGAACGGGATGTACGGAGACTTTTTGGTGCTTGTGGGCTCTGGTGTCTGTACTGTTGTGATATCTTGCTCGCTTACGAGCTATGTCTTGCGATGTAGCAGAGACTGGCTCAGCAAGTGTTGGTGTGCTAGGGTGCGATGCAGGACTGGATTGAAGTCGAGATGAGGAACAATGGCAGCAGTCAGATGTTGTCTTTGGTGAAGAAGTCATAGGAACAGCTCTCTTCGATGGCATGACCTCAACATCCGGTCTTGAAAGAACTCTCTCTTTGCGTATACGCTTCTCAGGCAGTCGTGGTGGAAACACCAAGATATTGTTCAATTCGGCATTGACATCAATTCCTCGTACTTGTTAGCACGGCTTTGCTGAAGTATATTCGAGTCTGAGTACCTTGTTCAAGCAATATCCGCTCAAGAAGAGAGTTCTTATACTTCAATATCAAGACTTCTTCCTTAGCACTAGCCTGCGCGTTCTTCGACTCTTGCAATTTCTCCTTCTGCTCCTGAACAATATTCTCCAACTCGGAAATATGTTCCTTTCGACGTTCGCGAAAGGCTGCTTGGGAGTCTCGGTTGCGTTGCTTCTTCTCTTCTGCCGAGGGGAACATCTGTTTACCGTTAGGTTCAATTACTTTTTTTAACATCAACCATTCTCAGATCGAAATAACTGAAAAGTAAACATACAACTTTACGTCCCCCTTTCCCTTTCTTCAAAGAGGGCGCAGAAGGCGAGCTGGCCGAGCCTCCGCGATTTCCTCTCATCTCGTCGTTATCAACTTCACTCTCGGTTCGTCGTGAGACCCCACTTTCCGACATGCTGGAGACGAGCCGAAAGTTGCACAAGGTAGTGTAAGGGTAGGTAATAGATTGCAGAATGGTGTGCCACACTGATTGTCAATTGCACAATTAAGACCACAAGGTTGTGAGACAAAGATGTTTTGGAATATGGAGAAGTGTGGACATGTAGGAGAAAGAAGGAAAAGTTACTTATCAGAAGAAAATTAATTGATGATGCACGGAAAGGATGGGATGGTTATCAGTGCGATCTCGCTGGGAGATATTCTTACGTACCAAATTTCTGGAGATTACACTCGCCTGTTGTTCTGCTGACTAACCCAGCTCGCCTATGGGCCCCCTTTTCTGACTGAGGTTTGGAAGAAATGTATTTTCTGAGTATAGAAAATGAAAGCTGGACATAAATTCTAAATTGAACTGTGAGTCTCAGAAGCAACTGTCTAGAGAAAGAAGATACGTCGTTCCTGCATGATGTTCTGCCTTAGATCTGACACTCAGATCGATTTCCAGCGAATAACAAACGTGCTAGAAGCGAGAAGTGTATAATTACGTCTTGAGAACCTCAAGAATTACAATTCAAGCGAGAACACCACGCTTTCCATTGGACAAACATGAAAGTAGGCTTGCAGTTATGATGCAGGTCCAAGTGAGCCTCGAAGATAACATTGACACGCTGCATCCGAAAATGTGGGCTAGCTACTGGGTACTGGATCACGACACTTAAAAGACTCAACAGGACAAAGATCCTGAGATTATCGTTCACGACGAGAAAGGTACATTGTCACTTTCAGCAACATCTTAAGCATCATCTGGCCATTCTAGGTGCTTCAACGGACCTTTTCTCCATCGATCAAGCACCTGCTCGCCCAAACGGGAACACAAAGCCATTCACCGAAACACACCAACAACTCACTTCCTGCTCCCATTATCCTCAACCCAGTTTCGAATCCCCTCCACCGCGCCCTCCACACCATCAACGATAATCGTTGGTCCACCAGCAGCCAATGTCCCTAACTGGTCCGTCCATCCGCCCTCCCCATGATGACCACCCTTCCTATCGACCCACGCAGCCTGCATACCAACTGACCTGGCACCCACAATATCAAACGGATTCCCACTCACCAACCAAACACGCCCTGCATCTTTCTCCTTCCCCACTTTCTTCAATAAATGCTGGTACACTTTTGGATCCGGCTTGTAAGCGCGGACTTCCTCCACTGTGATGAGATCTTTGAAGACGGAGGCGTGGGAGGACAGAGCCGGTGATTTCTTGACAGACGACGATACCATGGAGTCTGTACCGTTTGAAAATACGTAGGCGGATATATTGGGGGACGATGATATGATTTTCAGACCGGGTGGAACGTCCGGAAAGGTGCCGAGTGAGTCATATGCTTTCATCAAAGAGCCTATGTATTCTTCTGAGAGTGTGACAGAAGATTCGGCGAGGGCATGCTTGAGTGATGCATTTGTAATTTCTGAAAATGGTTTGTAGAGGTCTGACGTTGAACCTTCAGTATCCATATTTGAGGGTGAGAGGCTTTGGTGTATGATCACTCACCCATGCTGTTCATACGCCATGTATACTCCAATTGAAATCTGTACAAGACAATTCAGTCAACTCTCATTCGAACCCACATACAAGAAGACCATACCTCCGCCATAAAGCAGCAATAGATTGAGCCTTCTCATCTCCAAAATGGCTCGCCAATTCCTTCGCAATACTCTCCGTCGAGAGCAGCGTCCCATATAGGTCAAATGCAATAACAATCTCACTAGTAGAAGCCATGTTCTCGAATTAGACTTTTACGAAACTCTATTTTCGGATGAGGAGTTGTGGGAGTTGTGGGAGGTAGAAGAGGTTCGAAGTGATCTTACCACAGTACTGTTATAGCGGGGTCTGCCAGATGACGCATGCGGGGTAAAATGTACGGATCAGCCCGAACAGATGCCTGCTCAACTACCCGTACCTGAAGATCCATTCAATGACTATTTGATTCCCGGCAATTTGCAAAAGTGGGAGAGAAGCTACCAGTCATGTTCTTGCTTATTGCAAGTTCATTTTCAAAAAGTAAAGATGGATCATTCAGAGGAGTCAAACTTCCAACTTTTCAGAGATTGTCTTTCCACCCCACTCATCGAGAAATCAACCACCACCCCAGCCAAGAAACCCCGTAAAGCAAGAGCCGGACGCAAAAATGCTATTAAGCCTGTTATTCAAGCCGAAGAGCCAAATGATGCCGAAGAACTTGGAGAGTTCATAGACGTAAGCTCTCCACGCAGCTCAATGTCACAATTTGAGATCAGGCATTGAACAAACCACAGTACCTCGGCACAGAAATATTCACCAGTCTCCCGTCCGATCTAAGGACATTGACATATTCAACCTGGCTCAACACGCCCTCTCTCCAAGCCACATACTCAGACCCCCTAGCCACCAGTACAAACAACAGCATTCTAGACTCTCTTCCCCCAAGTATAACCGACACCTTAACAACCTACTCCCTCCTTCCCAACCACAAAACTATAACAGAATACCTAACCCCCATCCTCTCAAATTACATCGGTACTCTACTCACGCCGCCCCCGCCACCACGCACAACCGGCCTCCAAGCAACAGAATGTGAGATCTGTGACCGGTCCTGGATTCCTTTGACATATCACCATTTGATACCGAAGGGTGTTCACGCAAAGGTTCTGAAGAGAGGATGGCATACGGAGGATCAGCTGGAGAACGTGGCTTGGTTGTGTAGGGCGTGTCATAGTTTTGTGCATAGGGTTGCTACTGGGGAGGAGTTGGCGAAGGAGTTCTTTACTGTGGAGAGGCTGGTGGAGAGGGAGGATGTGAGGAGATTTGCGGAGTGGGTTGGGAAGGTTAGGTGGAAAGCGAAATGAGAGCCCTTAGATGCTCTTGGTGTCTTGGATGCACAGGGCTCTTAGACGTTTGTCGTGCCGAAGCAGAGTCTTCTTTGTTAGAATACAGAAGTAAACACGTCATTAAGCGAGTGAGTTTCATATTCAAGCGAAGAGCCAAAGGGTCGATGTTGAAATTGCTTATTGCATTCATTGTTAAGATTGATATATCAGTATGGATCCCTTTTACTCCGTGATATCTAGATGGCTGAGTTGAAGTAGCCAGAAGAGACCCACCCCATGCATTGATGCTTTTTGTTGAACAACTCCGAAGCGCCTTTTCATAGTACAACCATCAATCTAAACTCTCCATCCCTCGACTGGGAGAGGGAAGCTGCCAGCCCAAGCGGCAATCTCCTTTCTCATCTCATTGATCTTCTCAACCTCGCCACCGGCGACCTTGGCCTTGAAGTCCTTAAGCTTGTTATCGCTCTTGGGCAATGCACCTTGGACCTCCTTACAGATCTTTATGCATTGATCAATGTAATCTGCGACCTTGATGAAAGCCTCCTCACCGAAACCACGGGATGTCATGGCTGGGGTACCGATACGGATACCACATGGGGTAAGAGCTGACTTGTCACCGGGAATAGAGTTCTTGTTGCAAGCAATGTTGACTTGCTCCAAAACAGCCTCAACACGAGCACCGTCAAGTGCTTGTGGACGGAGGTCCAAAAGGACCATGTGAGAGTCAGTTCCGTCAGCTACGAGCTTGTAGCCAAGCTTCTTGAACTCAACCTCAAGAGCCTTTGCGTTCTTGACAACCTGCTCCTGGTATTGCTTGAACTCGGGAGTGGTAGCTTGCTTGAGTGCGACCGCGAGAGCAGTGATGGTGTGGTTGTGGGGTCCACCTTGATGGCCTGGGAAAACAGAGAAGTTGATTGGGCCCTCAAGGTCATAGAGAGTCTCCTTTCCGGTCTTAGCATCGGTCTTGCGAACACCCTTGCGGAAGAAGATCATGGCCCCACGAGGACCACGGAGAGACTTGTGAGTAGTAGTAGTGACAATATCGGCATGCTCGAATGGGCTGGGAATGACACCAGCAGCGATGAGACCGGAGATGTGAGCCATATCGACAACGAGGTATGCACCAACAAGATCAGCGATCTTGCGCATGCGAGCATAGTCGATCAGTCGGCAGTATGCCGAGGTACCAGCGACAAGAACCTTAGGTCTGTACATCAAGGCATTCTCTTCGAGTCTGTCATAGTCGATGATACCGGTCTCAAGGTTCACTCTGTATGGGAAGGTTTCGAAGTAGGTGGAGACGGCGGAGATCCTATATTCTGATTAGTCCATTGAATATGCAAGGAGCGAGGTCCACTAACTTTCTTGACGGAGTCTGGTAACCGTGGCTCAAATGGCCACCGTGAGGGAGATCAAGGCCCATAAGCCTGTCGTGAGGTCTCATGATTGCCTGGTACACCTGCAAATTGGCAGGGCTACCACTCAAGCATTGTACATTGACGCCCCATTTCTCGGAATCGAGGTGGAAGGCCTTGAGAGCACGAGCTTGGCAAGTCAACTCAATTGAGTCGATGTGTTGGTTGCCACCGTAGTATCTGGCACCTGGGTAACCCTCAGAGTATTTGTTTGACATTGGGGATCCCAATGCATCGAATACGGCGCGGGAGGTAACATTCTCGGATGCAATGAGGATAATGGATTCTCTTTGACGTTGAATCTCGAGTTTCTGTAAAGAGAACCAGTCAGCACATGTCGTTTGACAAGGCGTTGACATTCTAAATTTTGCTTACCATAATCTCTGCGATTTCCGGATCGGTGTCTAGAAGGGACTTCTCCAGCATCTAGTGGAAAGAGTCGGTCAGTATATTCAACAAAATATCCCGTCGCCATTTTTGCCCCATGAGAACAGCTGGTAGACCAGGGGGAGGCCAAGCTTACGTCCTTGTGGGACTCAGTGAGAGCATAGCTGCTGTTTGTTGCCATGATTGCGGTTGTGGGAATCTTGAGTTAGAGAAGTTGTGAAATTTCTCGAGTAGATGTTGAAGAGGAAATGAAAAGAAGGTGAGTCTTCCATTCCAGCAAAAAAAATTAGGTACAGCGCCTCTAGTGGACAACCCCGCGACCGATCGGCGGACCCCTGCACCTGGAGGGGCATATGACTGGGGGACATTTTTGCTCTCGTTTTCGGCGCACGAGATTACTCGGTAAAAAGCGCCGAATTCTCATAGCAACAGGACTTTAGCTGATAATTGCATGCATCTACCTTATTATTAGTTTCTAAAATACTCTGTGCGATTTTCCGCATCGCAAACTACCTTACCATCTACTAGTTCAGATTGGCTAGGTGGGTTGTCACTATCAACGGTAAACAAATAGATTGAGTCCAGCTTGATTCTCCCCCTCAATACTGATGCCCACTTCAACAAGTTCTC